>BJBW01002636.1:0-110749 GCA_004320125.1 Scolopax mira | reverse complement strand
ACTCGAGGTGAGGCCTCACCAGTGCCGAGTACAGGGGGACAATCACCTCTCGGGCCCTACTCGCCACGCTGTTCCTGATACAGGCCAGGATGCTGTTGGCTTTCTTGGCCACCTGGGCACACTGCTGGCTCATGTTCAGCCGACAGTCGACCAACACCCCCAGGTCCTTTTCTGACAGGCAGCTCTCCAGCTGTTCTTCCCTAAGCCTGTAGTGCTGCCTGGGGTTCTTTTGACCCAAGTGCAGGATCTGGTCTAACTTGGCCTTATTGAACCTCATACCATTGGCCTTGGCCCATCAATCCAGCCTGTCCAAACCCCTCCACAAAGCCTTTCTACCCTCCAGCAGATCAAGACTCACACCTAACTTGGTGAAGACATCTCTGGCTGAAGGGCCAGTGGAGCATAAGTTTACATCATATCTCAACTGGGCTCTTCCTTCTACTTGTCTTCATGCTTTGGTTTCTGTTCTTTTACTTGACTGATTGTCTGGGGGTTTGGGGTTGGGTATTTTTTAAGATGGAAAATACATTTTTGGATTTCTGGTATATTTTCCAGGACAGTCTGGGATATTCTTGTAGAAACTTTGCACCATTAAAGACCAGGAAGTTTGTCACCAAGTAGAAATACAATGGTCTAAGACTTTGTCTCTTGTACTGAAAAAGTGTCCTGTTTTCCTCTGTATTCTGCACCCAAGAGCTTTCTGGTATTTTCATATAAAATCAACAGATAAAGAGACATTTTTTAAAAACAGGTGAGTTCACTGATTTAAAAATAAGCAGGCTTCTGAATTCTAAAAATTGTATATAATATAGCCAGTTATCACCTAACTCCTGGATACTTTACAGGTATTTCCTATCTTGTCTCAGACTTTTTATATCTTAACTTTTTACCAGATGGCAAAGTTCTCTGGTGGAATTAAAGTCGTGGCAGAAACAATGACGAGGGAATTGAACGGAATCTTTCCTTGAGATGGATTCTTTTAGTATAATCTGAGTTTCCAGGCATCCCAAAGTATAGTATAAGACAGAAAATTACCTTGCTGTTTCAAGAAACAGCATATTCTTTTGTTGCAGAATTAGCTATGTGGACGTTCATTACAAGTACCCTTTGGTGGGGTGACATTTCCCTAACAATTCAACTTTCCCAGTTTTCCTTGGGAAAGCTGCAACCAAGTATTATTATTTGTACCGGGGTTTATCACCATCACTATCCTGTAACGCTTGTCACACCAAAATTCTCACCCTCTGCAATGGAAGAGATGCTTTTCCTTAAAAAATGTGCAGTCGCATAGAGGGTTTAAAGCTTTGTCCCTGCTGACTGATACTGGATTACTCTTGTTCTGACACTTCAGGGATTTTATTTTTCAAACTTCACTTCACCCGTGTTTGTTTTTCACTCTGCTCGTAATCAGTTAAAACTGTCACTATTCTTTATTAGGTAACACAAACACCAGTATATTAACAATTATTAACAGATGTCCCTAACCACTTATCTGTATCCTTCAGATCAGCCCAAGTTTCCCCAATTTTTGAGCTATACAGTCTCCAAAATCTATGTACTGGTATTTTTCCCCCATGTTGTACGCAATGGAATCAATACCCTGAGCGTAAGACATTCTCTCTGCAGCATTTGTGCTTCTCCCCTTGCCCAACTATGCACTGAAATTCAAGAGTTTCTTTGTCAATTGCAAAATGTGTATGGAACTGAAATTACAGCAGAGGAAACCACCTCTGAAGCCTAAAACATAATCCTCCTAATTAGTAAACTCAATTTAGCTTCCTGAAATTCTCTAAACATTTGTAACAATGTTACACTAAATGAGTTTGTAAAACTATAAAGACACATAGAGGATCCTAAGAATGTTTGAGTATGACAGGAAATTTCAACTGTCTATCTTAATAGATAAAAAATACATATCAGTTTTTATTAATATTACATAAACTTTAAAAAGGGCTCATCTTTCCATTAAAACTCCTACTAGTAAACATTCATTATAAATCTCTTTGCTATCAAATATTCACAGGAGAATTCCTAAATAAATAACTAGTAAATATTGCAATATTAATATCTAACAAAACCATAGACCACAAAGATCAAACTATTAACAAAAAAATAACCCTTAACATAAAAACATTTCAACAGTTTTGAAGGAGAGCTTTTTTGAAGAATCCAGTAAGTCATTTCAGATAAGGGTGAAGCTGTTTGGGCCGAGCTTTTCTTGACAGCCCAATCCTGATGGGGCCTTTGCATGTTTTCAGAGGCTGTACTCTTATAACTTCATGTGACAGAAAGTAACCTATATTTAAAAAAAAAAAAAAAAAAAAGAAGTGAAAGTAAAGCCAAAATTCTGTATGATATACACCAGAATTACATACTGCCAAAATATGTAAATGAGGTGAACATTAATTACAGCTTCTCAGTCCTTCACTACATCCTGTCCCGTCTCCATTGTAGAGTGTCCAATATTTTTTGGGTTGAAATTGAAATGTTATCAGCTGAGACAAACCTAGATTTCTTCTAATTAGAAGAATCCTCAAACTAACATTGCATAACTTTCCTAACAGACTGGCAGAGGTGTATAATTTGTCAGGAATTACCATTCTGGGAGAGAGGGGACATGCTGGGAGGAGTAAGCTTTCATACTTACTGCCCGTCTGAGGGGTTTCCATGTACAGAGCCAGGCATCACTCTAAGGGTGATAATAATCATGATGCCTTGCCTTGTGACACTCATTTTACAGACAGGAGGACAGGAGGATATGGATTTTCTGTTCCATAATCTATCCAGAAACATATACACCAATATATATAACATCAATCCAGAACATGATTCAGTCATCCTTTAGAAAATGTTCTGTTTTGCATAAAATAATATACTCAGTCAAGAAGAATGGAAGGTCATAACCTTGTAATGTAGAGATTAGGACAATGAGTCTTCTAGAAGAAGTAATAACCACACAAGAAGTTGTCAAATTTATCAAGATCCTTTCCAGTTCTATTTTTCCACTATTCTATAAAATGATGAAGCACTGAGCAATTAGCGAGGATATCAAATTGTGAGCCCATCAGAGCCTTAGGCACTCAGCTGGAATCCTACTAAAGGGACAAGAAAAAACCAGCTCTCAAAGCCTTTCATAAGAATTTTAAATGATGAGATGAAAAAAAGCCCAAAACTCCATTCTTAAATCAATGATGAGATAGTGGTGCTGCTATGTCTTTTATAAGACTCATAAGAGTCAGTCGGAAGAGAAACTGCGTGCACTAAAAGTCAATCCAGTTTTACAGGTTTATCCGTAGTCAGTAAATCATGGTGTGCAGTCGTGCTGAATTGCAGAACTGCAGAGGTATAAATCTTCCTGTCCCACCTAGGTATCTCCTTTCCAAAACTGTCACAGTTTCTGAGGCAACAGTCACTTCATGTGACCAAACAGCAGGATGTAAAAAAAGAGAACTCACTGATACGAGCAGCTTCCTAATCTTCTAACTGTGGGAGCGATATGCTGGATTAAGCCATGGAGTTATGGCAACTAAATTGGCTAAATTAATAGGCTTCATTCCATTGCAAAACCAGAGTGATCACATCCAAGATACATAACCTACGTAAATCATGTAAGAGCACGTGATGGCTCAGAATCCTATTGAAAAGTAGAGGGAGACAGTCATACATCCACAGTCGCACATCCAAAACTCAAAACTGACATTAGCTTTGATCAGCACAGTAACAATAGTATTGCCCCCCAACAAACCCAGATGTAGTACTTGCTTCAGAATAATCTCTAAGGCAACATTCAGTGTAAACGGCAGAGAACCACAGATTACAGCAGAGAAACAATGCAGCTGCTCAAGGAGAGAAGACACCCAGCAGTTCTCTGGTATCAGCTGAGAACGATGATGAGGGGAGCATTACATTTTTTCTACTTCTTCTACTGGGGGTAGATATGAGGTGCCCATTTACCCTAAAAAAAAGCTCTGGAAATAAGGTGTAGAATACCTTAGACATCTGCCATTGGCCTAGAAATCTGAACCATGGAAAAAAAGAGGTTACTCAGATGTCAGTATCAACCACCTTGTGCTGTTATGCACAATACAGCATTCCAGAATTTGAACTTTCCCTAATCAACAACACACCTACTAAAAAAGTCAGAAAATAGATTCCATCCGCCACAAAAAAAACCCAAACCTACCAACAAACCAACACCCTATAGAGCAGTGAGAAACAGTGAAAAAAGTAGACCAGTATTCTCTGCAACGTTTTGTATTTAGTGTATGAAATATTGCCAAAAAATGACATATCTTCAATAAAAAATAGACAAAAAGAACACCAGAGGGCATCTGTAAATGTTAAAAATTTTCAGTCCCATTATTTCACAGAATGGCCTGAATGAAGGAAGTAACTTTCTGAATTCTGAGAACAGCAAAGTGTGAATCAGTTTTAAGAGATGCAATGGGGAATAAGAGAGAAAATACCTGTATCTTATTGAACTTAGTAAAACAGAAGTAATCTGTAGGCTTTTCCTCACAGTGTTCCAGTATTTCATTTCAGAATAAACCAATAGCCTTGTTTTACTAAATGTTTCCAAGTGCTGGAACAGATGCAAAAGCATGCTTTTTGAAATCATAACAGATCGATTGGCAATATCCTTCTCAATTGCCTTCCAGAATGTGACCAAAACTACAGCTATTCCAGGAAAAGCATGTAAAATCATGTTCTCCCTGGAGTATATGACTGGAGACCCAGAGATGTTTGTTCCAAACGGCTCCAATACAAGGAAAAAAGGAAACCCCACATTGTTAGAATTTTTTTCTTCTATCCAAAGAACAGAAAGGCCCATCTGCATGACTTGCTCTGTGACCCAGGGACAGCTTTCTAGGAGCCTGCAATTAAACGTGCTGTGAGTGCTATAGAGAGAAACCCGAAAAAGGAACAAAGAAATGCAAGTGTTTGAGAAATAGGTTTATTAGCACTGGTGTTTGTGATATAAGTAACAGAAAAATATTACTCTTACCTCCCTCTTTCTGTAAATTATAATTTTGTTCCTTAAGAAGCGTGCGGTACAAAAAAGCAGGGTCCCATGTGTATGGCTCTTTATAAGCTGCATCAGAGTTGCCTTGAAACAGAAGCATAAATACAAAACTTTAAATTTTGGCTAATTTCTATTAAAAAATGACTATTTGTTTCATCTAGCTATTAATTTGTGGTTCTTGTTGATGTAAAACGTGCATATTATGGGTAATACTTATGAAGCTATGAAGTCTCACTCTCAGAGGCTTGTCAAAAGCTACCTACACACCTCAGAAAGTTCCCCTTCGCACAGATGCAACGATGCAGCCTTTAATCCTCTGACACCACACCATTGTCCCCACCTGAATCTTCTTATACCAGACTTCAGCAGAAAAGTCATCACCTAGTGAGCCATTTCTCCAGGTTTTCGTTCTCTGGGGCAAGGCATCCAGGTGTAACTTGCAGCACGTTATACTGTTAAAACTCTACGGAACAGACTTCTCTCCAGGGTTTTTTCTGTGACACTTTTCTAATTGCTTCACAAACACTAATTACCTTCACAAAACCCCGACAATCTTCACTTCATAAATTTCAAGCTGAGCCTCTGAGAAATTGATTTCAGATGCCAAATTTGAGATGGCTGAAATTTTATTAGAGAATTTACCATATATGACCAAAGCATATCTCTTATTGATTTTGTTTGCAGCTGTGAGAACTCATCACTTCTGCAAACTGAATTTCAGTTATAAAATCTGATAAACACGCTGTTTGAAAAGTGGCTGAATAATTTATTTATCACATAAAAGCTATTTGTAAAATAAGGTACAGCATTCAACTGGGTTTCTTCTTTATGTTCTTCCCTTTCTCTTGATTTTGCAGCAAAAGGAGTGTTAAAGTGCTTTACAAAGCAGATCTCCCACATATCATTTGAAGCAGGGATTTGATTTCTTCAAGAAAAAAGAAAATTAAAAGGCAGAACCTAACCTTTAAACAAACATAATTTTAACAGTGCCCAAATTTTGCAAGTGCCTGGCCTGAATGCCAGAACCCTAAGTGATGTACATATGTAGTGTACATTATAGTGTATGGAACAAGTCAGGTCCTTCAAAACTGGATGCTCTACAAGCAATGAGCTAGGCAAGAACTGCTTAGGGCCACGCCAGAAGAAAGATTAAGTGTGAAATATGTTTATAGACCTACTGACACTTTCTGAGCTTAAGATCCTTTGTGCAGCAAACTGCCTTCATCTAGTGGGGATCTACAGCCCAGGATTAACTACTAGCACACTCTGTAGAGAAATATGCAAGAATCACACATGACAAGTAGTGCCTGCCACTCACGAACATACTTACTCACATATGTCTTTATTAACCTATTACATTAACTGGTCTAAACTGCTAATTTTCCTGAACAAATGTTCTCTAAATAGAAGATATTCGTATCCGTGTCAGATGTGAGAACAGGTAAATGTTGCACAACAAGCTGTTGTGCGCACATCTCTCTTAAACCAGAGAGATTTAACGGGTGGCCATTGCCACTGGTCACCTAATTCCAGAAGAATTTTTTGTGACTATTTAACTCCTCATTAATAAGGCTTTTTGAATATTTTGCAAGATGGAAGTTGATTTTCTTGACATTAAGAAAGCTTTCAGTAGAACATGCCCCTGGAAACGTTCCAGGTCAGGACGTCACAGCTCATTGCAGTGGGTTGGACTAGAGGACCTATAAAGGTCCCTTCCAACCCAAACTATTCTATGATTCCAGGACTCTGACATCCTGTTGTAAGGAAATAGTTGTCTCCTTTGTGAACATCATATCATTGAAACATTGAGCCTTTTCTCCCTGTAAACGTGAATCTTCCTGTAGGGATTTTAAGGCTTGTTATGATGAAATGCAAGACAAATGGTACGGAATTTGCATTAAGACCAAGCCTGACACTGAATTCTGAGCTCCAGCTGCTCCAGCCCAGTGTGCAGGTACGAGCAGCAGAGCAGGGTTTCTGCGTTTGGCTACTCATACTCATGCCAAAAGGCAAGTAGCTTTTGTCCAACAAACCTTATAGAATTCAATGAAAACTCAGTTATTGTTATGGAATTGAGTTGAGAAACACACCTTTAAAGCAAACCAAATATTGCCAAAAATTTAAATTTGCTTATTAATAGCAAATATGTAATAGCTAATAACTCCAAGTGCTTACCTTTTGCAACAGGTAAATGTAGCGATTCTTCACTTGACGACACTGAAATACAATGTTCCTTAGATACTTTTTGGTCTTCATTTTCATTTGACATGTTTTTGTTTAATGAATTCTCATTATTGTCAGTTGTGTTTTGCCCTTCTGTAGTACCACAGATTGGGGAAGAAATACATATCTTCTTTTGAGAAACACTTGTCACATTTTCGTCTGTCCCCTCAGAATTATTTAATTCACAATAATTTTTCTGTGAGTTTGTTTCCAAACTAGATAAATTGTTTCCATTTCCCTTGCTAATTTCATGAAACATATGTAGCTCTTCTAGCACTAAATCAAATTTTCTCTTCAGTTCAAATTCATATGTGATTTTATTTTCTAAAGGTAAATGCTTCTCTTCTACATCTTCAAGACATCCATTGTTCATTCCAGATAAATGCATTTTTAATTTCTCTTCTGCAGCAATGAATGTTTTAGATTCCTCTTCTGAATATGACATAATCAAGTCATTCATTACAGTCTCACGTTGACTCTCATTAGTTACAGGCATTTGTTCATCACTGATCTCTTCCTGGTCTTTTACATATTCAAAATGTTGTTTGAAAGTTGCTGGCTCTGAACCCACAGACTCCTTTGTCTGTGTGTGCCCTTGTAAAGCAAACAGGACTGTTTCTTGAGCCTGTAACTGCACGGAGGTGTCTGCCCCAGCAGGGCTTCCTGCCGATGGATACTCCACAGCAGCAGGAACTTTTTCACTTTGTTTTTGTTTGTCTGCACTTGAGGGACTCCCGCAGTGTCCATCTTCACCCACTGCTCCACCTCTAATGACAAGAGCTCTGCTGTCTAATGGCAAAGCGACAGACTGACAAACACCTGAGGAACCCGGAAACACATTTTCAAAATTTAGACATGTATTTTGATCGCCTAGTTTTCCCTTATTCACTAAATGTGGGCTATATGTATCGATTTTTTTGCAACATTCCGGTTGGTTTGTTAGGCTGTCTTGTAACAAGAGACATTTACATTTTTCCACACCTGTTTTTGACTGCCCAGGTAGAATTAAGACATCATTGGATTTAGCAGGAAAACCATGAACCGTTTTTGAACTAGGAACAGCATTTTCTTCAGACAATGTTTTTTTGACAGAATTGTCTTGATTTACAACTGGGATCTGGTCAAAGTCTTCAGAATCTGCAGTAAGTGGAATCTTTTCATATGTGTCAAATATAGAAAAAAAATGTGCAGAAAAGAAATGATCAGAGTTTATTTGCAACTCTTTTGACTCAACACATTCTTTTCTATCAGCATCTGCATAACGACCAGTACCCAAATATTTTTTCGTGGTATATGTGACTTCATTTATGAATTCATTTGTAGGTTTTATGCAATTTCTACATCCAGTAGTTTCATGGGTTTTATTTTCACATAAAACAACAGGAAAATCTTTAAATCTTTCTCTATTAAAAGAACTATTAAACATTTTACTTGGTTTCTTCTTCTCCAGCTTTACTGTCGTTACCGATGTTCCCTGATTTGTACATTTACTATTATTTACCTTTTCCAATTTCAACTGTGAATGACCAGGAAAGTAACTCCAAAATCTAAGATTGGCTCCAATCAGATCCTGTATTTTTGTGATATTGCAGCAATGCATCTTCTCCAGTGAAGAACAATCAAAAGTGCCTTGAAGCAAGATTAGGCATTTAGCAACTAAAATTTGCTTTTTCATACTGTTTTTGCAACTGACTGACCTCAAATAGCTGCTAAACCCGTTGTGCTCCCTGGGGAAGAGGTGGTGCTTTCTGACATGTCTTCCCTCACATAACCCACTTTTTTGGCTATGAAAGAGGGCTCCTCTTTTTATGAAAGTGGACTCTTCTTCACCTAAAGATCTAGAAAAATGTCTTCTCTGGCATCTGTTACGTAACTCAAAACCAATGCTTTCCACAAATGTTGAACTTAAAAAGCCCAGGGAAGTTTCACGTTTTTTATGAAATTCTGTGTTTTGCCTCAAAGGATTACCTGGGCAAGAGTTTAACCAAACTTGCTTTCTGCCAGATAAAGGATGGTTCTCCACTCCCATAGTCGGCAATAAAATATTCTTACTACTGAAAAAGGAACTGAAAATTTTCTTTAGTGGTTCCACCTTCAGATGCTTTGAAATAATAGTCAGCACAAAAATGCATATTTTATTGTTGTAGCTGGATTTTATATTGCTCTTTACTAACTCTTGGCCATCACACTGCTCACTTAATGTCTCACAGAAATGAAATTGATGTGTCATACTATCACCCTGACACGTGGGCATATCTTTAGGTAAAGATTCAGTCCATGTTCTGACCCATCCGAACATGTTCTGAAATGAAAACTTTAAGTTGAACATTTCCTTTCCCCTAAATCTGTTGCAACTCACTTTCTTATTTGGAAATTTCTGCACAATAATGTGAGGACAACTATTTTCAAATATTATGTTTTCAGTTAAAAATCTTTTGAAATCAAGTATTGCTTTTGTGGAGGCTTTTGGTTCTGCTTCATACAAGCCCCTCTCACTGCTGGCACTCTGCACACCACTGTGCAAGGCCAGCTGATTTTTCTCTAATGTTTCTGTAATTACTGGAAAACTTGTCTGTAAAGAAAAACTGTTTGCATTCTCATTACTGCTCTTCCTCCCCATTCTCTTCAGAAGATCACTGCAGCTGACACACTTCTCATTCTGGACGGTTTTAGCGCTAATGTAAATGCAAATCCTTGACTTCTGGTCACCATCACCATCTGAATTCTCCAGCGTTTCCCCTTTGAAACAATTTTCAGCAAGTATTTGATTACATGCAACATCAGTGTTCTTGTCTCTGAAGTAAGTTACAGGTACTTTTCCTATTTCTGCTGAAGTGCTATGCTCTTGTTGGCTAATTGAGGAGCAATTCTTTTCTTTAAATTGGGAACCAACAGTTGGAGCTGTTACACTGCTTTTATCATTTTGCAGTTTTTGTTTCCCTATCTCAGACCTATTTTGCACACCATGTATCTGTTTCGATTGCGTCAAAGGTGGCTGGCCTTTAAAATTCCTCCAATCTCTCTTCTTCAAGTTAACTGATGGCATTTTACTATTTATTTTATTTGAAATGCTAGGAAGTCGAAAATTAGGGATTTCCAGTGGCTGCATGCTTTTAAAAGTTTTCAGTGTTGGGATTATATAGGATGAATTATTTTTTTCTTTATTATCTATTTCTGCAGTAGTTTCCTTATCACTACTGGAACAAATTTTATCTTCCATAGAACATACTTTTTTCAGAAAATTATTTTTCTCATGTTCTGTATGTGAAAACACAGTATTAGTACCACATAAAAACGGAACTTGCAAAAGCTGGTACTGTTTCCACTTTTTCTCAGAGACTGACTTATGACTTAACAACTCCATCTGAAACAAGTCTCCGTTTAAGGGGGTAAATGAGGAAATTTTTTTTAGTTCATTATCACCATTTCTTTTAGCATTTTGTTCTATACTGCTGTTCTGCTGCGCCTGGGATGGATTTAATACCTGCAGATTGTCACATGTGTTAGCAGCACTCCACACACCCAGCGACTCGGATTCAGGAGGCTGTCCATGTACATCTGATGGCATGTCATCTTCTGTAGTGGCTTGGTCTTCATTTTCAGGACTGCATTTTTCAGTGGGCACTTTATTGTGTGACACTCTGCATGGTGATCGTTCATTACTACAAGTTTGAAAATGGAAAAACTCTCTCGTACTAGCTTTTCCTCCTGTATCACAACTCTGCATTTCTAATGCCCAGCTCTTTTGTCTTTCTGATAAATATATGGGTTCCTGAGGTGACATTTGGTACCTGTTCAGAGAGTGCATGTTTTGTTCTTGCTTCTGCTGCTCCTCTTTCTCTGTGCTTTTTTGATTACTTTCTATTTTCACTCGCTTTGGATACAAGTAGCATTCCATTTCATCTGACGATGCTGATAAAAGTCTTTCGGAACATGTACTTTCCATGCTCACAAAACTAAGTTCTACACTTGCTGATACAGTCCTGAAAGTTAAAGAAATAATGAAGTATTAGACACAAACAATCTTTTAACGATTTCCAAAATGTAAATGAAACAAAATCAGTAATTATGTCGTTTACACATTACCACATTAATATTTGTTCTGTATACATTACTGGCCTGAGATAAAGGCAGGATCACTGAACAATATTTAAAACCAGGATTTAGAATTTAAGATGGAAAGTACTGACTAAGTTGCAGATGTAGGCAAAATTAAAATGGATAATAACTTCACTGTGTCAACAGCTTAAAGAGATTACTTGAATTTTTCATGAATGTCACTTTATATTTTTACCAAAACTGAGAACACATAACAAGAAAATAATAGCCGAAAATAGCAAGAAACTGATGAACTCTTCTGAATCTGGAGACTGGACTCATTAAAAGCTGAAAGAACTGCCAGGCTTGTCTTTGTAACGTGGAACTGTAGGCAAGTTTATCAAAAGTCCTCAGGTATGACAAAACACTGTATCAAATTGTATCATCTCCATATTAAAAGAAATGGTGCAGGCACAAACTTGGACTGTTAGATGTACTGGTGGAGTTTTAATGCCTGCCTTTTCAAGTTATTGCACTCAGCATCTTCACTTAAGCAATCTACCTAGTGCATGGAATACAATTTGAGCAAAATGAAATTTCATATACTGCTTGAGGGAATGTATTATATTTGTAAGAGACTGGTTCACCAGTATCTCTGAACAATCCAGTCACCGTGCAGAGCTGATCTCAGAGAGCCTTCCAGAGAGGGAAGGCGTTCAAAATGTTTCATGAAATATTTAATCAACAGACTTAATTTTTTAACCAGGACCGCATGATTCAAGACTCAAGTCGCATCTCTAATTTGACAGATTTACTTCTTTAATGCCACAGGAGAATCCATTTTTGCAAGGAACCCTTCACCGATTGCAGGATGTACCTGTGGAATGAAGAGAGATAATGAATCCTCAAACTTCTGGCTTTTTCACGCTCTCCCCTCCCTGAGGAGGCTTCCCCCTTTGCTGGAGGTGACAGGTCCCCTCTGTCCTGTCCCTGAAGAGGTTTCCCTCTCTGGCTGACTGCCACCCTTCTCTTCCAGTCAAGTTGTACCGAGCTGGTTTGTATAACCTCTTGTAAGCTTTGGGGGTTTTAAACCTCTTCCCCTAGTGGTGGCTTTTCCCCTCGCTGCAGCGGGGTCGCTTGTCTCTCAGAGCCGCGCTCCCGCCCTGAGGCGCTCCCCTCAGGGGCGGGGGATCCCCCTCAACCAACTTCCCCGCCCCTCTCAGCCGCCCTCGTCGGGGTGCTGCCCCACCGCAAGGCTCCGACTGCCCAGCACCCCGGCTGCCCTCTGAGCACGGAACACGGGTCCGTTCCAGCTAGAAACCTGGAGAAGCTGAGCACGGCCCCGGCAGCGACCTGACAGGACGCCGCCGCCCCAGGCCCTGCCGCCCAAGCACCGCAAGGCGGGAAGAGACACACAAGGCGGGAAAAATCCCTCCGCCCCGACCGCTGCACCTCGACGGTGAGGTATGAAACTGCCTCAGACTCGAGGTGTCCCTCCGCCCGAAAGGAAGGAAAGCGCTGGCTTCTCAGCCCCGGGCTCCCAGCGAGAAAGATAAATAGGGATTTATGTGCCAAAGGCTGTAGATTGAGGCACATGGCTGCGAGGATGCTATAGAAGCTGCAGTTTGGATGGAAATTCCCTTCCTTGGTGGATGAGTAAAAAGGGTCACCCACTGACTAGAGCCAAGCTGTTATTTCTACAAGATGGATGTATTTTTGCCAATTGCCTAAATCCAAAAGGATGAGATTCTCCATGTGAAAATGCTTGTGTCCATTGCCCTTTACCACAATTCTCCTCTGCTCCCTTATCTTTTTATTATTTTCTTTTTTTCACAGTAGCAAGTGTTGATTCAACCAAGGACTTTATCCCAAAAATAACAAGTCTTCATACAGCTTCATGCTTTTGAAATAGGTATTTCTTCTTCAGCTGCTGAAATTTCATTTTCAAAAGGTTATTTTTTAAAGTTTGTGCTAAACCAGCATGTTGCTTTAATACCGACAAGGCTGGGCAATAAAAATAGAAACATCCTTAGGGCCTGTTGCTGCAAATATGTATTTTTTTAAGGTTTATCATCCATACTACAGTGAACAAATCTGCTGAAGCCCAACAGATCCATTGTTCCTGGTGGTAAATGTTACATGCAGAAATTGCATAGAACTGAGCCGTAAAATACCTTTTCAGTATTTCTTCTTCTGTAAATAAATCTGGCTGATAACTGCTTTCTAATCCTTAGGAAATATTATTAATTGAATCCATCTTTAGTTAACAAGGTATGTTTTCTGTCTGTTTTTAAGCAACAAATAGTCTGACTGAAATCAATTAGATTACATTCACATTTTGAAATATTTAAAAAGGTCGTAATATTAACTAGAAATAGGATTTTAAGGCATGTAAGAGAGGTTCACCTCGGCGCTTATGTTTGTTGCTCCTCTGCATTGGAAAAGCACCTAGAAAGCATTCCTGGAAAACAAATTATTGTATTTTTCTGAAGTGGAAATGCTTTAGTGTTGACAATTGCTTCTAACTTCTTCTGAATAAAATATTCCCCCACTTGCCTGTCAGCGTGCGGTCCCATAGTCTGCATGGTAGGCTGCAAGTGAATAGGAGTCAGTTTAAAATCACTGATGTCTTTGAACAGTGAAAACAACCAGAATTATGTGGAAAAAAAAAATAAAGAAAACTGTTTTTTTGATGCATTTACACAGCTATAAATCAAGATTTTAAACCCCACCCAGTGGTTTCACATCTATGCCTAACTTTGTTGTGTTAGGATACATAGCGTAAGCTGACAGTCTTCCACTGAAGCACATCCTGCACGCTCTGCACTTTTCAATTTGCAACTCATGAAAAAAGAATTATTCGTACTACTTGTTTGCTGATATTACAAATTGAATATAGCATATTTCTACTAATGGAGTGGAAAAAAGACATAACTGCTTTCTCTGCTACTCGGTTCAATAATATTTTAACAGGATGTAAACACCACATTTTTTTGTTGTAGAATTTTGGTAATTTCAAACTTTCACTTTCTGTCCATGGCTTACATCTCCAGCACGTTACCAGGTATATAACTATCGTTATACTATATTTGTCATATTATGTTGACGAAGAGTGTTGTCGACCAGCTTCTTGATGAAGTCAACAAAGAAGTTTTGGGTTCTGATGCAGCAGCCAAATCTCAGAAATATTCCTTCACTTTAAACTTTTATTTAAAACTCTTAAAGAGGGTTTTGTAACTCACTCTCATTCGTTTTCCTTTTTTTCTTTTGTTGTTTTGTTGAAAACTAGAAAAGAAAAGGTCAGGAATAAATTTTAGGAAATTAAGTATCAACAGAGACAGCACCAAGAATAATTATGCTCCCCTTTGTGATCAGGAAGACACTAAAATTTGACAATCTTGATTTGTCAAGTGAAACAGCACAATTTGGCTCAGGTCCTTTATCACAATTTAGCTCTGCTGGCTGAATGATTGCAGCCTTGTCCTTACAATTCATTGTAAGTAAACGGCCTTTTTAGAACATGAAATTTCAAGACTGAAGGACCGGTGTAATCCATCATCTCTATCGTGAACTATAATGCCAAAAATTTCCACTCTGAAAGTACCTTGTAACACTGATTCATCAAAGGTCATAATCAAGATGCCAAAGGGAATTCACTGCTTTGCTAGGAAAAGGTTCATTTTGATACTTGTCTTAATGAACAGGATATTGGTCATTAACATTCTTAAAACTGTATTTTTACAAGTTACCTTTTTTTTTGTCTCCTTACCATCACATGTCACACAATCACTTTATCATCAAAAGTATTCATAAAAAAAGTTGGTGGTTGAAAATACTTTCTATAACAACTGCCATATCTGCAGCCCCATCTCACATACTTCCCACCTATTGACGTAATTTTGAAACAGTTTAAGTAAACACTTCAGTCCTTCTCTCGCTTCTGGAGTAATCCATATTGTCCCCAATAACTAATATTTGCTGTTAAGCTTGTTTAATGTTCTTTGGTATGATAAAGGCAGAACTTCACCCAATGCACTTAGGGGAAGGGAAGGGAAGGAAAAAGGAAAGGCTGAGGGACTTGGATCTTTTTAGTCTGGAGAAGAGAAGACTTAGGGGGGGATCTGATGAACACCCTTAAATACTTTAAAGGTGGGTGTCAAGAGGATGGGGCCAGTCTTTTTGCAGTGGTGCCCAGTGACAGGACAAGAGGAAATGGGCACAAACTTGAACATAAGAAGTTCCATGTAAACATGAGGAGGAACTTGTTTACTTTGAGGGTGGCAGAGCACTGAAACAGTCTGCCCAGAGACATGGTGGAGTCTCCGTCTCTGGAGACATTCAAAACCTGCCTGGAAACATTTCTGTGCAACCTGGTGTAGGTGGACCTGCTTTGGCAGGGGGTTGGACTAGATGATCTCCAGAGGTCCCTTTCAACCCTATATCATTCTGTGATTCTGTGCTTTGCATATATTAATTCCATATTCTCAGCTGTGTCCCTACTGACTAAGAAAGACAAAGCACCGTGTAGGATGTGCACTGTGTTACTGTCACCTGCCATGTGTGTGAAGCCAACAGTCCTAGAGCCATTCAGCAATATGTCAGTCCTTCAAAGCTGGACCTGGAATAAAACTGTCCTGAAAAATCACGGACTCCCTGAAAAGCTCCTTAGTAAATGCTTACTAAACACTTAGTAGCATTTCTTGAGCTACTATTATTTTTACATTTCTTCCCATTTTTGTACTCCATTTTTTATGTTCCTTTGTGTTTCTTCTATTAGAAAGTGACAACTCTTTCATGACCTACACAAGGTAGTTCTCATAAAAGGAGGAGGCTGTTCCAAAAAACAGTGTTAAATTGAAGGAAAAATACCGCCTGAAAACAAGGGAAACAAAGTGTGTGAGGATTCACAGGCAGAGATCCAGAAGGCATTGTACCTTCTAAGCTAAGAGTAATGGGGAAGTGCAGGACAAGGGCCCCTCTTTAATGCTTGAAGATGGGAGTGTGTCCAACACAGACCATCTTCTGCCTGTACTGGTCTGTCACTGCTGCCTGACTGCCACCACGACCATCTCCAGTTCTCTGGAGATATTCTGGTGCTCTGGTTTCCATTGGTAATAGACTCTTCTGTTGCTTTCAAAGGGAGTTATTCTGTGTTTTGAGGGAAAGGAAATGACATGTTTAAGAGGTGTTTAAGCCAGCCCTATTTAAGAGTAGGGTGAATCACACCCCTCTCTGACCCCTTTATTTTGTCCGCTGCAAATGAAGTCACTGCTTGACTGCCTCATGTCCTACGCGTTTGACAGCTGTCACTTTGAATAAAAACTGCTGTTTATTGGACTTGATATTTCGGACACATTTTCTTCCTATCACCTGGTACCCACCCTGTCTGATCATCCCACTCTATTGCTGTGATCGTATCATTCTCTATTATATTAACTCCCTCTACAATCCCAAAGATGTTCTCATTTTCCAGCTGGAATACCTTGCTTGCAGCTTAATTCCAGAGCAGAAGTAACAAAAAAAAAAAAAAAGGCATTTTTTATACAGAGTACTAAACACAGAGATACAAAGGATCTTCATCCAATTTTATCTGCCACTATCCATCTTCTTCATCAAGGACAGTGAAAATAGCTTTGCCTGCCAGACAGTTCAAAACCTGCAAGTCTGCAGCGCTGCTGAATTCAGGCCACACACATCCAAAGGCACTTTGGCAGAATTCTTCTTTTCATGCTAGCAGGGCAATTAACTCTGTCCGTATGATCCTTGAGCCTGATTTACTTTTTGCTCGAGATACTGCATAGAACATACAGCCTTGTTCATAGCACCATAGAGGAATTTAGGTTGGAAGGGACCTCTGGAGATCCTCTGAACCGCGCTGCTCAGAGCAAAGCCAACTTTCACGTTGCATCTAACTTCAGTCCTTGATGGGGCTGCTCTGGGCTTTTCCAGTCAAGCTCTGAATATCTCCAAGGTTGGAGATTCCCCGGTGCCTCTGGAGTGGTTGCTATGAAAAGCTAGTTTTAACACTAAATTTTAAAGCAGTCCATCTTCCCTTTTGCAGTGTTGTCTTCTTCTAGTCTCTATGCTTATCGTGTACAAACTAACTAAACCATGTGTAATACATGAGTAATGCACATAGCGATTCACTTTTAGTCTCAAAGTAGTATCTAGTTCTGATAAAAAGCTAGTTAAGAACAACAGATTACATTTAAATAAACAGCTCTTCAATGTTGACTTCTTTAAACACATCATGAAGATACAAATTATCTACACTTCCCGCTTTCCTCTTGAATTCTGTTTACAGCTAAGAAGTTACATTTGAGAACTACATCTGGTTATCAGCAGTTTGTAATGACCTTGGAAATAAGCCTGGTTGACAACAAACACAGCACCCCTTCTGCCCTTACTAACCGGGTGTATTGCAGAAATGGCAGGGTTTAGCTGCTCAGGCAACTTCTCGGTTGAGAGGAGCCATTTAAGAGGTGATAAAATCTTGCAGAAACTCACAGGACTCACAGTTTATCTCGGGAAGTCCATAGTGTAAAAGCTAAGTGTGAGCTGCACCCACACAACATTCTGCCAAGGCACATAATCAAAGTGTGAGGTGTCCATGGGACAATGCGAAGCTTTACAAGATAGTTTTCCCTTTATCGATTGCACCTCTGTTCTTGTATAAGCAAAAAGAGAACTGAAATAGGTACTCTGCTGTCTTATAGCAATAAAAGCAGTGCAGTTTACTGGTTTTGGTTCCTGAATATTCACATAGAGGTATTTGGCAAAGTGCATGATGTATCATTTCATGATAATTTGGGGATGTATCAGAGGCAGGAAAATAATAAAGTCTTCTAGTTCACCTGTCAGGGCAATTCTGAAGTCTTGTTCGTCCACTTCCTATCTAGCTTCTTAAAATTATCCAGGTAATAATGCCTTTTTTTATTGGCGAGAACAGATGAAAATCAAGTGTACAAGATGAAAGTGCCTTTGAAGCATAAAATCAAAAACTGAAGTGCACTTTTGAGTAGTGTGTATTTAGTATCTACCTGTGGCCATCAAACTTCACATGAAAACAAACTGATGGGTTTGGCAAAGCCTTTATTTGTTCTCTTTTTACTTCTGAAAAGCCTGTGGTGGGAACTATACTGTTTGACATAAATTACCTGGAAAACAAGGTAAGACAGATGACAGTTACTGAGGGACTCAAAGTTAGTCAATTGTGAAGAATCTGAGAATCATCCTGCTATAAACTATAATAAATGTCATTATTGATAAATGAGAGCTAATATGGAGAAGAAAAAAAAAACAACCCTAACTGTACCTGTACATTTAGTATATATTTACTAGCTACTACTACTCAGAAAAAAAAAATAATTAAAAAATATGAGGGAATCTGCGTGCAATCTCTGAAAACAGTAATTCAACATTCACCACCAGCGAAAAAAAGGAGAAAAAGTAAGAAATTACTAGGAAAACACTACTGATATTATATTTCTATAATCTATGATATGTCCAAATCTTCAATAGTGAGTGGTACTCTGGTCATCCCACCTTTAAAAAAAAAAAAAAAGTATAACAGAACTGAAAAAAGTAGTAAAAGCAACAGCGATGTTCAATGTGAAACAACTTTCATATGAGAAAAAACAAATATAGTGGGACTTTTTAATTGGAGAAAGGGGGTGATTAGTGAGGAACACAGCATGATTCTATAAAGTCATTGGTAGTATAAAACAGGAAAAAAGAAAAGGACTATTCATAAAAAATTGAGTGGCCATATTGTATCAATTCAGTCCAGCCCAGCATCCTCTCTGACAGCAACCAAGAGCTCAGGCATATTGTAAAGAGAAGAGGAATGGGATAGAAGGTGCATCTCCTGAGAAGTCTCAGACTGAAACCATTTCTAGTTTGGTCCCTGTCTACATATTCAGGATTTCCATGGATTTTTGTATTCAATAGATTGCCTTCTGGTCTCCCTTTCATTTGGGAGAATTTCACAGCTAAACCTCAATAATTTTAAGAGCAATCCCTTTTTATTTATTTAGAACCAGTGCTTTGATGCCTCCATTCTTGTGTTGAAAGACCCAAGAAGCGCTCAGTCCCATAGAGCCCTGCCACGCTATTCATGTATTTCAGACCTCTGGCACATCCTGAGCAGGCAGATATTTTTCCAGATGGAAGAAGAGTCTTATTTGGTTGATCCCACTACAGAGGTAATTCCATTCCTGTGATCGTCTTTGGTGCCCTTCTCTGACCATCCTTTTTGAATTCTGTCATATCATCCCTAAGATGGGGGACTGGCAGTGCACACAGTGGGCAAGAAGCAGGCGCTCCCCATATTCAGGCAGCAGCATACTGATATTCTTTGGTTTGTTTTTAATTCCTTTCCTAATAATCTTTAACATTCAGCTTGCATTTTTTTTTTTGACTGCTGCTGATCACTGACATTTTCATTGAACCATCTATCATAACTTGAAGAGCTGCTTCCTTGGCAATAATGATCATTTCAGAGCACATCGTTTTAAATGTGAAGCTAGAGCTATTTTTAACCCCCTCTGCAGCAGTTTACATTACTCCAAATTGAATTTCAACTGCCAGTTTATTGCCCCATGTCACAAGGTCCTTCTGCAGTTCTTCACGTGAGGGTCTCATTTTTACTCCTCAGTAAACTTTGTCACCTTGCTATGCATTCCTTTTTCCAGATAATTTTTGGATGTGTCAAATAGGGTATGACAAATCCCTTGCAGGACAAGAACTGGGATGTATCATTAAAATTACTGTTCCAGAAGCTCAGCACAAACAAAATATAATACCTCTCCTATATAACTAAATTGTGGAACTCATGGTAGGATGAAGTGATGAGGCTCGAAGGTATAAGAGGTTTCAAAACTAATTAAGATAAAATTCAGGAAAGAGACATCCCTAGCCTATTAAGGTTATAACAGAACCTATTAAGCACAAACTTAGATTCAGAAAACTGCAAAATGTTGATTGTCAGGAGCTTGAGGGTACACAAAGTAAAGGATTATTTTCTATTTGCATCGTTTCCTATACACTGTCCCTGGGCAGCAGCTACTGGCCAGTGCTGGAGACCATCCACTGTGCTGGCTGAACGCAGATCCAGTATGATCCACACGTCTCATCCAGTATGGCCATTTGTATGCTCTTTAATTAGTTATGTATTTCAGATTGTTACGAATGCTTAAAAAATGTGCTGCATTTTTACATTTTCAAGAAGATACTGTATTCTGAGATGTACTAGCAATGAAGGTAATAAAGCCTAAATATTCATAAAATAATAAACGACTGGCCTTACAAACTCAGTGCCATTATGCAGGTTGAATATCTATCCTTAAAATCTGTTAAAGATTTTTGAATGAGTTCTTGCTTTTTCTTTTTTTTTTATTATTATTCCTCTTTGAACTGTTTCCAAAAAAATTTATCTGTCCAGTGATAAAAAAGAAGATATGTTGATCTTTCAGGGGCAGAAGAGAAAAATGGTATGTTTTGTTCTAATGGCAGAAGGTTTTGACTTTGAGAGCAATTGACTGAATTTGAAGAGCGCATTACTCCATGGCAAACGTTTCAGAGGGTGCTTTCATTACACATCAACATCCCGTCAGTTCTTCAAAATTAAAACCTCTGATTTGGACATCAGAAGCTGTTTGCTGTAATGGGATCACAATTGAAGGCATCATATTTCTTAGCAAAATACGTACTGCCAATTATTCACATATGCAGTCTGTGACTTTAAAGCTGTCCTCCAGACACATGGTCCTCTGTTCCTATACACCAGCCATAAGAAATAAATATTTTCTGAATTCTTTAATTTAGTGTGATTACAGCGTATTTGCCAAGCATGAAGCAAGATTTCAATGCCAGTAAATCAAACACATTCTTACATACAGTGTCTGGGAATCAGCACACTCTAACTGATAAATACATTATTTTTTTTCTTTTTTATAATCTTCCACCATCCTGATCTAGTAAATAGTATTATTTGTGGGCATTAAATGTGGGCATAAAACACACTTGTTTGGTCAGGTGTCAAAATGTGGTTGTTGGAGGTTTGCTTTTGGCAGGCATATGGAGTTTATGAGAAGTAGCTGAAGTGTGTCACCAAACATGTGGGCTACCTGCGCGTTCCCTGCTAGTTTTGTAAAGTCTCCAGATGTTGTGGCTGTTAATATAAATAATGTGGGTGGAAGCTGATTCCTGGTTTTCCAAAAATTGGAAAAGATTAAGCTTCTGAACAACAGAAAATACTGTTTTCCTAGGTCTCAGTTGTCATTTCAAAATATAACTTACTATCATCATAGCAACATGAAAGCATTTTTATAATAAATGGATCACATCTGTGTGACCGTCGTATTTTCAAAACTGAAATTCTTATGTTTCTTTGGTTCTAGGTTGGAAAACATCTAACAAAGAGGCACATCTAGTACATCAGAACAGCTACTATTGTGCTCATTTAATGTATTGGATCATCACTTTTTATGACATAGTTTGTATAACTGGACATTTAAAACATGTCTTTTCATTCATTTAATATGGAACCATTAGGAGTTGATTATGGCTTACTGTGAATAAATTATCTACTATATTTAAAATGATGACTAAAAGATGAATGATGTAAACAATATTAGCAAAGCTGAAACTCACTTAACAAGAGAATCACAAAAGCAGAAATACAGTCGCTTGTATTTGAGGAAACTGAAGGTTATAGCGATGAAATGCTCTAAATGGCTGATAATCAAAATGCAAATATTTTTCCTGGTGGAAGCACAACTCACAATTATCTATTGAATATGGAATATTCAATAATAACACTTCGACATCTGTGCAGTATTTGTAAGGTGAAACCAAGTGAACCTAAAGTATTTTATCCAAGTTAATTTTAAACATAACAGAATACACTTTCCTCTTAGTATCTTTTTATCTTCGTCTGAATGAAATTCTCTAATTATAGCAACATACATAAAATACTGTAGATCAAGATGCAGATTTGAATTTGTTAGTATACAAGACTGCAAAGAAAAGGAAAATTAGTAACATGATACGTTAAAGCATGGGAATGATGATGAAAAATGTTATATGATATATATTATATCATGAAAAATAATATATTAAGATGAGCAATCCTCTACCTGTTAAAAATAAATGCAAAATAAATAAAGTAATAAAGAAATGAAGCTATTTTTATTTCTAGGAAGGTGTAGCATGCCGCCATTAGGCACATACAACATAAAAACTATACGGAATTCTTCCTATTTCTTTAAAGCTTCAACAGTTAAACAATAGGTTGTTATAACAACAATCACTGTCTTTTTCTCATTTTCTTGAGAAATGGCATCCCTTTCTTCATGTAGTTTCATGTATAAGATGCTTTCTGACATATACCATGAAATCATAGTGTAGCTACAGTGTTAATTTATACAAAATCTTCCTCTCCACAGACACGGAAAAACGTTCAAAGAACGGAAAAGTACCTAAAGCAGGCAAACACAGGCAAACCCAGAATGTCCATTCATCAGCACTCGGTTCTGCCCATCCTGTTGAGTGGGCTGGATGGGAGCTTATTTTCCTGTGATCCCGAGCTTTCCAGGCACTGCTGTAAATTGCAGGAGCATTGCATCTGTTTCCAGCGAGCCCCGGGAATCAGGCAGAGCCTACAGGTAGGCTGGCAATTCCTCTCCACTGCTGCACAGCGTGCAGTGATGTGATATAGCTGAAGGTCAACACTACAAATGAGACATCCTAGCAACTGGTAAATGGTTTCCACACTGACTGCTCACTAAAACAACTGCTACACTAGGCTGATTTAATAAGCAGTTTGCTTTTAAATTCAGTGATTATTCCTTCTAATCTGTTTTCATATATTCAGGTGTTGCTGGCTTGAAAGAGGTATGGCATTTCAGTAATACTCATGGTATGAATAGAGATCAGTTAATAATTTTGATCAAAATCTTTTAAAAATATCTTTCACAGCTTTAGGGGAAAAAAAAAAAGAAAATTATGGGTGGAGGAAGAAAAAATTCAACAAGGTCTATTTGGTCCATAAATCCAGGAGGAATTGAATGTTCTTTTTTCAAGAATATGAATCAGAAATCTGTGCTCCATAAAAGCGTTAAGGTAGAAAAAAAAATTCTTTAAGACCACAGAGCTTTTTCTTTGAGGTTCATGCTGAACAGCTGCAAAATTTGATAGCTTCCTCCTTGGCCCATTCTTAAACATGGTCTCTGTCAACATACAACATGAGAAAGACCAGAGGCATTTCTTTATTATCAAGTCTATTGTATCACATAAAGATATACCAGTTATACTCATATAGTTTTAAGACTTCTATAAAACTATATACACCTGTACAATTTTATATAAAATGAATTCTTCTGTGTAGACACAGGCAAACATTAAAAAATGACAGATAGGGTCCTTACAAAACCCTTATACTCAACCCCCATTTCAACTATGGATAGAAATTTAGAATAGACTCAAGATGAGGAAGAAAGCTGATTAAACATCTATGAAACAGCTCAGATGTACTGGTAAACATTAAGAAATTGGTAAAAAGGACCTTTCTGCAGAAAGGCTAAAAAAGTCAAACTATGCAGCTGCTTAAAAAATAATTAAAAGGAGATAAGTAACAACCTAAAAATTCTATAAACAAAATTTTGTAAAGGCTGCAATAAACTTCTGAAGAAAAACAACAGGATCTTAGTTAATTGTTCAAAATTAAATTAAATGGGACAAAACACTTATTGGCATATCATTGGTTTGAAGTGGCACCTAAGTCTCTAAGGCAGAAAAGGGTCTCTAAGGCACATGGTGGTATCTCACCCAGACTCAGAGAAAGTGTAAAATGATTTGCAGTAATGGCAATTTCTTTATGATAAAGATGAAATTGGGTACAATTATTCCCAACTAAAACGCTGAAAGATCACCACGCTGTAGCCCGAGAGGTAAATCTACATTTGACCTATTACCCATTTCTTACTGAACTTATCTAAAAGATAAGATTAAAACCAGAGTACTGATTAACCGATTATTGGACTCAAATGATGGCACATGTACTGCATCTCCCTATGTTTTCCAAAATACATTACGTCTGCAGAAGAGGAAATATAGTTTAAATTAATGCAAATTCAACAGATAAGCAACTGGGTCAGTGGTGTAGATCCCACTGATCTGAGCACTAGAACTGCCATTTTTACAATTAGTGCTATTTCTTATCGGTCTGAAAACTACAGGGTGCTTTCCATGTAACCTAATTTAGGGCATCTGCATCTGAGCTAACCACTCAAGGTTCCCTTTATCGACAATGGGGAAAAAAAAAGGCACTTCTGGGCTGACATTCAATCTCAAGTATTTTAGATGTTTAGGAAGAGATAAACCATTAAAAATGCCTATTTGTTTCAACTGCTGATACTGGCGACAGAGGGTGGCTAACTCAGATGTAAGAGGGCTACTTCCATGTCTACATTTGGTTAAGTGAATCTCAGCCCCCTCATCTGCTATTAGATGCTAATCACTTCAGAAGAGGTTTGTAAAATAATCGCTTCAGAATAGGCCAGAGATAAAATAACGTGACAAGAAACTGTGTAATGAACTGTGTTTCAGCTTGCAACGCCGTGAACTCTAAACAATTTTGTGTATAGGAAGCAGATGGACCCTTGGGCAAATAAATCTGGACTCGGGGATGCATTAGCGTGACTGGCCTGTTGCTGGAACCTGAGTAAGCTCCTTCAGGACGAGGTGTCTCTATCTTGAACGCCATTATAAAGCACAGACATGTCTTTTGACCAACACTGTTCTTTTATTGACTGTTAACCAATAGTTAAGCTGTCAGTTTTCCACTGTGCAAGCCCAGCGGGATCACAGGGGAAAATATTATCTTCACTGAGACTGAGGCTTGCAACAGACATTTAGTCTGGGCTTCCTCTTGAGGGTCTACACTGTGCATGCCCACAGAGCTGCTCTGCTCGGAGAGAGCAGAACATGCTCTGCATTTATTAGTGGACACCTCTTCGAAGCAAAAGGACTGAGGAACTGCCTACCTCCTCCATCTTGTCCCTTCATAAGACAACGAATTGAAAGCACAAGAATTGTATGTTCTAATCAGTCTCTGGAAAGCTCGTGGTTAAGGTACCGAAGAAATGTGAAGAAAGAATGTATATCTTACATCAGATATACATATATATATCCTAGCATACAAAGATGGTCAGAGGACTGGAGCACCTCTCCCGTGAGGACAGACTGAAAGAATTGGGGTTGTTCAGCCTGGGGAAGCCAGGGAGACCTTATTGTCCCTTCCACTACCTAAAGGGGGTCTGCAGGAGAGATGGGGAGGGACTCTCTATCAGGGAGTGTAGCGATAGGACAAGGGGTAACAGTTTTAAACTGAAAGAGGGGAGATTTAGATTACATATTAGGAAGAAATTCTTTCCTGTGAGGGTGGTGAGACGCTGGCACAGGTTGCCTAGAGAAGCTGTGGATGCCCCATCCCCAGAAGTGTTCAAGACCAGGCTGTTGGGGCTTTGAGCAACCTGGTTTAGTGGGGGGTGTCCCTGGCCATGGCAGAGGAGTTGCAATTTGATGATCTTTAAGGTCCCTTCCAACACAAACCATTCTGTATGTGTACAGGGTATGATAAATTTGTCTAACAATATATGCCAGAGTACACTAAGAAGATGTATAAATAGGTTTGCTGTGTTCATAGATCTACTCAGTTCTTGTTTAGTTATTTGAAAATTGCTTATGTCACAAATTTTTAACTGGGAATATATTAGCTCTTTTGACTTACAACAGCCTTCAGAGTAAACCATTGTCCTTATAAAATTCTTTTTAAAATCATTATCCAAGGCAATGGATGACAGGCCTATTATAGGGACATTTTTAAGCTACTCATCTAACACTTCTGATCCGGAGAGACAGATTATGGCTCAAAACCTCAGGACTGCTGGGTCTAATAATGTTACACAAAGTAAAATATACTCAGCGTTTCCCTAGACCTTGTTAAACCCGATGAAAAGATTATTATAAATAATGGTAAGTTAAAATATCTAGTCCAAGGCCTCTATTAGTTTCTGGGTTTATTAAAACTCATACAACTCAATATTGCTTTCCTTTCTTTGCTGTTCATGCTGTGGTACAGTGTTACATTACAATACACTACCCAGTTAGCAGCAGCCTGCAGTCATACAATAATGAGCCGGGGGTATTTTTTTTTTTTTTTTTCACAATGAGTTGATTTTAAATTAATTTCAACTTACTCCACAATTTTTGGTTCACCTCCCAAATTACAAACACTGATGGCCTCATTATTGAACACAACAGCACCTGGGAATGACTTGAAGTACGCTGACCGGTAATTTAGACATCACATAGAAAAAATTTATGGGTACAAAAACCATGATCCGTGAAGAATGTGAAAATTGGAGGACGATGAATTGTACAGTGCATAGTACTATAGAACATGAAATAAACTAACAAATTGTTAAAAATAATTAAAAATCGGTGTTAAAGATGAAAAAAGTTTTTATGCACATTGCAAACATTTACTACAGGTATATTATACCTACTTTGGATAAGCTAACAAGTGTATGGAATAATGCATGAATATCTTTCATTAATCTCCAGATACACAAATATCTCAGGCAGCCACAGAATGACAAACAGAGCTCAAAAACTTGTTAATGCTTATTTGAGACAACAGTTTTGCAAAGTACCTGCTGCATTTGTTTGAAGTGTTCTGGCTTCAACTCTGTGTTGCTACAGACTCCTTTGCTTATGACAGCGACACCAGGCTGGTTTTCAGTGCTAAAAGAATCACAAGAGCAATTAAAAATATTAACATATTCTTTCTCTTGAGTATGATAATAAGTCCCATTTGAACTTTAAAATAGAATATGTGCATAGCTACCCTCGCTGATTTTTCGGTACAACCCTCCTCTGGGAGCAACCAGCCATTCTGTAAGGGGGCTTGTAGCCCAGGGGTACTGTTGAAAGCAGTGGAGAGCGTGGTGGGTTCCAGGGATGAAGGAGTAAATAGTGATGGTCAAGATGGTCAGGCAGGGCCTGGGAGGGAAGACAGAATGGATGGAAATTTAACCATAAGGGAGTCGATGAGGAAGGTTCAGGGAAGCAGAAACGCTTGATAACAGTATCTGATGTTGGGTTAAACCACCCAGGATGGTTCTCACAGGTAAAGGGTTTTCAAGTTCTTTGCGTTTTAGGAGGCAGGTTCTGAGAACACTGCCCTTCTTCATCCTCCTCTCTTCATCCTCCCCCATTAAATACAATAATACATCAGTACATGCATATCCAGGTGCTCCCTGTGTCCTCACTTTGGGAGAAGGCTCTTGAATTCTGCAGCAATTCAAACATGTTTTTTTATTACATGGAGAAGAATGAAAATCAGTACTGTTATCTCAGTATTATTTTTTTTATTTTGAAGTATTCTTATATTATGTATTTTTATAAATATTTATAAAATTGTATTTTAAAAGTTACTTCAAATTTATATGCTGATATAGCACAGTTGCTTTTAGGGTGGCACTACATTTTTCACCACTGAATAAATAATCACAGCGAGGCTGCATATTAATGCTATGGGTGAACATTTTTTCAAATATCTAAAGCTGTGGAACTCCTTGCAACAGGAAGCTAGAGAAAGCACAGATATAAATTACTTAATAATGGCAAATTTATGACTAAGAGGCTCATCAATGCCTGTTAAATGCTGTGACCCAAACGCAAACTCCAGCTCTGCACATTCCTAACCCTGAAACTACCAGAAAGGGAGCTGTTTTCATGAGAGAAACATTGTGCAACTGCTTTGCTTTTGATAAGGTTTACTTAAACTGACGTCTCTTATACCAGGTACCAGACTAGATGCCGCGTGATGCGTTTTGGGAAGAGATGCAGCAGCATAATTTTGACAAATCGAGATGTTGGCAATGAGAAAGGCACGTTTAGAGGACTGGCACTTATATTAGGGGTTAATAGACACAGGAAAAGATGACCTAGAATTACAGATGGAAAGATTTCATTGCAAATGAAATTATGAGCTATATTGTTCAATGTTTTGTTTAACATCTCTTTCTCTGACGAGTACCTGTCTGTTGGTTTTGTACTTATTTTATGCCCAGTAGCCTACTTTCTGAGATGTATCTCCACACTCAGCAGCACGTCCTGCTTTTGTGATTATGGTGCAAGACTGCTGATTCACTGCTGTTTTCTCAAACCAAATTATATGAAAAAGTAGTATTTCTGAAATAAAGACTATTATGAGAAGTCATCATGTCTCACGGTGCAGTTTAATCATAAAGAGATAACTACCTAACTATCCACCAAGATTTGAGTACATTTTGTCCATAAGCAAGTAAGCAGTCCTTTATTCTCCATCTACCCTTCCTGCCATATTTTAGTAGAAAGTCGTTTCAAATCACAGGATAGAGTGTATTCTTAATCATACATAGCTGTATCACAAACACTAATAATGAAAATAATGACAAAAAATGCAAGCAAACTGAGTAAGATAGCCAGATGGCCAAAAAAATGTTAGGTGGCACCTTGTTTGTATTGATGGGTGTTGGTAAAACTAAGTATTTCATTATGAATAAATCTGCTGGCCTATCTGAAATTTGTCTCCTTTTCCTTTATTATTTATTTTTGTTTCCTTTATTATTTATTATTATTGCCACAGCACAGCCACACTCTGATTTTTGACGTCACCATGTAATGTTTCAGCTAAGGACAATCACTTGTGGATCAAATAAGCAAACAAAGCCCTCTTGGAACGTTTCAAGACTGCATGACCATTTTGACTTCACAGGAATTACATTGTATGGGTAAGGGTTCTGCCTGGAGCTAAATGGCAGAGGAAAGCACAACGCTATGTTTAGGAGGACATTTGTAGAAAATGAAGTGCTTCTAAGTTTTGTCATTCCTATCCTTCTAAACAACCATTTACTGGAAGCTTATATTTCTCAGGTTCAGAATGTCAGCCTTTTATTTCCATTTGAGCAAATGCCTCACTTTAGAAGAGCAACTGGAACAGCTTCTGTGGGAAACAGCCCACTGGGGTAAAACCTGGGCTTGTGCCATTTAGCTTTAGACACTTCATTTAGGTGCCTAGACTTAAATCTATTTTTTCTTGACTCCTGGCAGTCAGGTTCCCAGTTTGAATCACCCTGTTAGGGCTTCTTTTTATTTTCATTGACATCAGAGGCAATGCAAGGAAATAGGCAAGTAATTTAGCTATCAAACGTAGGTATCTAAAGTCAGGCATTGCATGTACTCCCCAGCTGTGGCTGCGTTATATAACATCAGAGATGATGTTACATAAATGGTATTTTCTTTACATTTCATTCAGTGAGCCTGAAAAATTGAAGACTAATAAATAATTGCATTAATAAAAAGGCTGAATTGTAAATTATTTGGTTTGACACATACAGAAGTGATCTATATACATAAAATCACTACAATTCATAAAAAAGAAAAATTTGATTTATGACTAAAGTAAGTACATTTTGATTTATCTATATTCTTAGGGGCATTATTTAAAAATGAATGAGATGAAAGATAATACATATACATAAAAATGTAATTTTCATATCATTATATGTAGCACATTAAAGAAGCAGGACGATCTACAGTCATTTTGGAACTGATAATCTCGGTCACACTCATTGTTTGCCATTGAGTATGAAGAATCTCACCCTTTCCCAACTGCAGCGTGTTGCAGCAGCTTCATTTCATCAGAAAGCCTTGAAGCAGCTCCTTCCTGCCAATCCTGGCAGCCGCATTGCTGCTTCTGCTTCCCCATGGAACAGACAAGTGTATTTCAGCCTCCAGAAACTGCACGGAGGCAGCACAGGAGGGAGGAAGGAAACACCTCCTTCAACAGGCCTGGCAGATCATAAAGTACACACCTATAGATGTAGATACGGACTCGGATTCCTTCTCCTTGATATTTATTCTGCTGTTGATTCTTGTAAAATACATACGCAAATATGTTCTTAGCAAGTATAAAAGCAAGAGGGGGAAATGCAACCCCTGAAAAAGTACTCTGCAATTAAATTGGTGTCTGTAAAGCAGGAGGCCATGCTAAAAAAACAGAAATAATGAAAATCTCATTACCAGTAAGCCACCTGCTGAGATAGCGACTCCTCTCAGAGACTACTGTGTCTTTTAATATTGAATTCTCTACTCTGAAACAAAGAAGAGAGAGAGAAAAAAAGGAGAGGAAGATCCTCAATTTCATTAGATTTTGAATTTCCCTCTGGAGATGCCTATCTATCTCCCTGGACAAGATCAGAGGGTTAAAGCATCACTTGGATTCTTTCAAAGGCATACGCAGGACGTTCAGGATTCAAAGCCTAAAGGAGACCTGTGTAAACCACGGGCAGACTCTAAAAGGAGCATGTAGCTACATCTTTGTGCTACTCATTTGTATGCTAAGAATTCCTATATTTAGACTGTTGATTCTGATGCCCAGATAAAAAATATACACCAAATAGAAAACTTCAAGTCAGATTCTGAATGGTTAAATTGCTGTACTTCCATGATGAGCAATCTGTTCTTTAGGTTCAAAACACATTTAAAGCTGCTAAATGGTAACAATTAGTTTCATTTGCAAAATCCAAACAACTGAATAGCAAGAAAATGAAAAATGCTACAATTATTTATATGATAAACAAGTGCAATGCCTCTAATTCTCCGCAGTCTGAAATACACTATTATTATTTACATAGATTAAAAATGAATGTTAAGTGGCTGAAAATGCCAACGGTCTGTAAACTTTTACCCCCAGCTTATGAAAGGCTTCAGGTGTAGGAGAGCACAATGTCAGACACGTAACAGCACAATCGCTGATAACGCCATTATTACCTTTTTAATGATAACCCTGTGCACAATTTAATAGGCAACATTTACTAAATTGTTGATTTAAGGCAAGCTTCTTCATGGGGATTTTGGACTAAACACTAGGTGATCTTTAATAAGATATATATTAAATATATCTGTAATAGATATATATTAAATATATATCTATTTATATATATATATATTTCCTTTTCAAATGGGATTTTGTATTGCATTGTTATTGTAATGTAGTACATTAAAAAATAGGCCAAAGTTTTTGACAATAATACTTAGAGGGCTTCTTTTTATTTGAATGAGCATCATGTTTCAGATGCATTTGAAAACACAGTCTAAGTAAACTGATTTTATACAGAATTATCTAAATGTAGACCAGGAAATTCATACATGAAAACACGCTATGTAGCATCTTCTGCTTCATCTACACTTTTCAGCAGATAGGAATCCTGCAACTGTAATCAATAAAAAAAAAAAAAAAATCACATATGAAAAATTCTATTTACATGCGCAGTAGCCAAAATGTTTTGACATTCAAGCCTGTACATTTTGCTTTTTGAGTGCAAGCAAATGCTCAGCACCTTTTTGAAATTCATGTCTCTCTACAATACTGGAAGGCATGTCATCTATGTCACCTACAGACATCTCATCAAGGCCAGGCTGGATGGGGCCTTGAGCAACCTGGTCCAGTGGGAGGTGTCCCCGCCCATGGCAAGGGGGTTGGAATTAAATGATTTTTAAGGTCCCTTTCAACCCAAAGCATTCTATGATTCTATGGTTCTACAAGTGCTTGCCACCCAGTAAGACAACCATAGGCTCAATCAGTCGACCTGTTGACTGAGATACTGTTACTTCAGTAGTTGTGAAAGACTGAATGGCAGCAACAGCCAACTAAGACACCAAGTAAATACCTGGTCTTAAAGGCAATGCAGAGCTCTGCGCTCCCACAGTGACGCTGCTGCCACTAGAAGAGTCACCAAGATGAGATGAAGTCATGCAGGAACAGCAATATGGACACAATCAAAATAGGTCAAACAGAATTAATGCTGCACTGGGATGGGAAAAGACAAAACTTATACAGAACTAAACGAGAGACAGAAAATATGAGGGAACAATATGGTTAAAACTTATCAAGCAGATGCCACAGCGCTCTAACTTTCATTAGGCTAGAGATGATTATTAATGATCTGGCGGGCCGAGCAAGCAATGAGGTAGCAAAATATGAAGAGGACAGGAAATAATTTAAATTAATCAGAACAAATAAAACAGGAATTTCACATATACTCAGTGAAATGAATTACCTCCTAACTGTTTGTTTGTGCTAAGATTTGAATCAACCTAAATTTTTAGCATTTTCAGGCTGCATTTTTGCACATATAGAAAATCAAAATGTGATCTGAGGAAGAGGAATGCTCTGGGAAATTCCAAAACCATGTAAAATCATAAAATTACTGTCTTACGGCCAAAAAAAAAAAAAAAAATCTGGGTGTAAAATTAGTGCTTTTTGCATATCACAGAGATAATTAATAAATTCAATTGTCTGTATTAACAAAGTGAAATTCTGTATCTTCATGTGCATTTGCACAATAACTAATGTATCAGTTTAAGTTATAATTTAATTCTTTGGACATTTCAACAATGAAGTAAAAACTATTACCATCTCTCATGTATTATACAATTGTTATGTTTGGGGTATTTTTTCTGAAAATCTGAGTAGGAAGATAAAAATGGGCATAGCTTGATTTAGATACTCTTTTTTTATATATGTCATTATTTTGCCCTCCTTTTGCCTCCTTGCTGTATCCATCTGCTTTCTCTAGTGTTACTCTTAGGACGTGCTAAATATGCTTAATTTATGTATTGTAAACAGTCAGCAACAGAACTTGCCATGCATGAAAATAAACATTTACCTTCTAAATGAGAGACTAAACAGGTCTTGCCTGAGAAGGGTCCCATCAATTAGGTTATATGCTGTGCAATGTATGGTGAAAAGCCCCAATCTTTACTCCTACCAGAACAGCAACTAGTCCAGTCCCTCCACTCCGCTCTGGTGGGACCCCACCTGGAGTCCTGCATCTACCTCTGCAGCCCTCAGTACAGGAACGACATGGACCTGTTGAAGTGTGTCCAGAGGAGGCCACAGAAATGATGAGGTCTGGAGCTCTTCTCCTGTGAGGACAGGCTGAGAGAGTTGGGGCTGTTTATCCTGAAGAAGACTCTGGGGAGACCTTATTGCAGCCTTCCAGTACTTAAAGGGAGCCTACAGGAAAGACGGGGGAGGGACTCTTTATCACGGCCTGTTGCAATAGGACACAAGGTGGAGGCTTTAAACAAGCACGGGTGAGATTCAGACTAGATAGAAGGAAGACATTTTTCACGATGAGGGTGGTGAAACACTGCACCAAGTTGCCCAGAGTGATGGCAGACGCCCCATCCCTGGAAATATTCCAGGTCAGGTTGGATGGGATTCTTAGCAACCTCATCTAGTCAAAGATGTCCCTGCTCTTTGAAGGTCCCTTCCAGCCCAAACTATTCTATGATTCTACTACAATGACAGTTAATAACAGAAAGAGAAGGGCAAGCTCAACTGGATTTTATACTGAAGGGCAAGATCAGTCGGATTTTACATCAAAGGGCTGAACAACGTTATGCAAGTTAAACTACCTAACGTTAACTTCCACACTATCAGAAGGTGCTTGTGGAAAAGAGCTGCTAAGAAAAAAAGCGTGTCTTGCAGTGCAAGATGATGGCTACAGGTAGCTCCATGCATGGGACACAAGTGACGCACACCCAAGAGTAGCCTGCACTGTTGGATAAAAAAACCTGTCAATTAAAATCACTTAGATTTTAAAAAGCTGTCAATTAGAATCATCTCCATTGGAAGGGATCTTCCAAGATAATTGACTTCAACTGTTAACCTAGCACTGCCAAAAATACCACTAAACCAGGTCCCTAAGCACCACATCTACACATCTTTAAACACCTCCAGGGATGGTGATTCCAACACTTTCCTGGGAAGCCTCTTCCAATCCTTGATAACCCTTTCAGTGAAGAAATTTTTCCTAATATCCATCCTAAGCCTTGCCTGACACAACTCGAAGTCAGTTTCTCTTGTATCACCTGTTGCTTGTGAGGAGACCAATGCCCATCTCGCTACAACCTTCTTTCAGGTAGCTGTAGAGAGTGATGAGGTCTCCCCTCAGCCTTCTTTTCTCCAGGCTGAACAACCCCAGTTGCCTCAGCTGCTTCTCAGAAGACTTGTTCTCCCCTCACCAGCTTCATTGCCCTTCTCTGGACACGCTCTAGCACCTGAGTGTCTTTCTTGTAGTGAGGGGCCCAAAACTGGACACAGTACTGGAGGTGGGGCCTCATCAGTGCCGAGTACAGGAGGACAATCGCTTCCCCAGTCCTGCTGGGCACTCTTTCTGGTACAGGCCAGGATGCTGTTGGCCTTCTTGGCCACCTGGGCACACTGCTGGCTCATGTTCAGCCAACAGTTGACCAACACCCCCAGGTCCTTTTCTGCCAGGCAGCTCTCCAGCCACTCTGCCCCCAGCCTGTAGCGCTGCCTGGGGTTGTTGTGATGGAAGTGCAGGACCCAGCACTTGGCCTTGTTGAACCTCACACCACTGGCCTCGGCCCATCGATCCAGCCTGTCCAGATCCCTCTGTAGAGCCTTCCTACTCTACAGCAGGTCAACACTCCTGCCCAACTCGGTGTCACCTGCAAACTTACTGAGGCTGAACGTGACTTACTGAGGGGGCACTCCATCCCCTCGCCCAGGTCCTTGATACAGATGCTGAACGGAGCCGGCCCCAGCACTGTCACAGGGCAGGGCCAGGGCCCTGCACACACACGATGGCTACGATCGACGCCGGGTACCGGCAGGCCGCGGGGCCCTGCCGCCGATTTGCTCCAAGTCACCGACAGCCACACGGAGGCCCCCCACTCCGAGGCGGCAGTAGCCCCCGACTCCCGGCAGGGAGGTTCTGGTCCTGCCCCTCCTCCCCGCGGGTTCCCGCTCTCCAGGGACTCCCCCTCGACCCTCCATCCTTCCCTTTCTCGGTGCCTCTCCCCCCTCCCCCCCCCCGCCACGTCTGGACCGCTCGCGCTCCCCCTCCCTCCCGCCCCCGGCGGCCGCGCGCATGCTCGCGGCGCGGCGGCGGCGCCTGCGCGGGGGGGAGGGGGGAGTGTGAGGGGGTAGCGCGCGGAGCTGGGGGGTGGGGGGTGCGCGGGGCGGCGGTCTGCAGTGCGGGGCGGGCGGCGCGCGGGGCGGAGCGGGGGCGCGCGCGGCAGCGGCGGCGCGGACTGAGCTGCGGCGCGAGCGGGCGGGCGCGCAGTGAGGCGCCGTCCCTGAGGCGCCGTCCCTCCGGCCGCAGCACACCCCTCCCCCGGCGGGACCCCAGAGCCTTCCACCGCACCGCGAACAGCTCTCGGAGCACATCTGTAAGTGCACACCGGCGGCGGGAAACACCGGGGGATAAAGGGGGGGAGGGAAGAGATGCGGGGTCGGCACCGGGCGAGGTGCCGGCAGGGGAGCTGCCCGCCCCGGCGGCGGGATAAGGAGGACGAGGCTGCCTCAGGGTTGCCCCACGCGGGGCTTTTCCAGCGTGGGAAGGGGGGGAGTGTGTTGCGGGGGGTGTGTGGAGGCGCGGCGGGGGCCGCCGGTGTGGTCAGCGGGGGATCGCCTTCGCCGGTAAAGTTGCTGTTGCTGGTTGGTTTCGGTCGCTCCGTGCGCGGGAATTGGTGTTTCCCGGGCCAGGCGGAGGGCAGTCGCGTCGGCAGCGGCTTTGCCGGGGGCAGTTGCGGGACGGGAGAGCGGATTCCGCACGCATCGGGGTACGAACAACCCACCGCGCCGGGAGCGGGCGGCTGAGAGCCCGTCGCTGGTTTGCGCCGGGAAATGTTCTGCTGAGAGTGGAAGTCTCGGGGCGTGCTGGTTCGTTTGAACAGAGAGAGCGAAAAGGTCGTGGATTTTTTGTTTTGTTTTGGTTTATTGGTTTTTTTTTCCAGTAGGGGAAAACCAAACAAAACCCCCCAAAAATAAGAGCGTGTGAAAGTGAAGAGCAGGAGCAGTCCCCGCAAGGTCATCGCACCCACGGGGAAGGCAGAAGCGCTCCCCATCCTTGCGATCGCTTTATTGATATTCTTACTGCCTGTGAGAGATTATTTTTTTTAAAAATTAATTTTTACTGTGTTATTTTATTTCATTATTTTATTTGCCGTGCGAGGGTCGCCTGGGAAGCGTGTGCGCTCGCCCCCTCCGGCCGGGTCGGTGCGGGGTGGAGGTTGCCGGGCTCCCGCTATTGAGTGGGAGCATCGTTTTGGGGTGAAAACGGGGGTGGGGGGAGATAAGAGGAGCTGGTGTGACATCCAAGCCGCTGAAGCGTGAGGAGGAGGAGGCGGGAAAGGAGACGGACGACGGGAGGGAGAATTTTTCATTATTTCCAGGGATCAAAAACAAAAGGAGGAGCAGGTTGAGGCAGATCGTGAGCAGCCGCCGGGGAAAGCCAGGTGTTTGCGCGGGGAGGAGTGCGGGGGCGTGCGCGACCGCGGAGGGATGGGTGAATGGATGGAGGGAGAGTGGGGAATGGGGGGGGGGGGGGGGGGGGGCGGGGGGGGGGGGGGGCAGCCTGGCCGGCGCAACTTTGCGCGCAAACACCGCTTGAAAATGAGTTGTCCGCCCCCAAGGGGGAAGCACGCCTGCCGCCAGTGCTCCGGGGGGGAGGGGGGGGGGGGGGCGGGGGCGCATCTTTTTCCTCCTCGTCCCAAATTCCGCCCCTCGGGAAGGGCCAGATCCCGGTAGTGCGGTGCCGGGGGAGCGCGCTGGAATGGCCTCTGCAAGAGCTGTCTTCCTTCCCCCGCATCCCACTCCCCCGACCACCTGGAGTCCCTCCACCCCCGCGTCCCCCGCCCTTTGCGGGGCTGCCGATGCCGCCGCTAAAACGCTTCCCCCTCCTCCCCGAGGTGTCCCCAGCCCCCTCGGAGTCCCCCGCTCTCCCCACCGAGGAACGCCATCTCCACCCCTAGCCGGGCGGTCTCCTCCCTGCATGAAGGCACCTGCAAGATGTCGTCTCCCCCTTTCTGCAACCTGTCCCCAACCCCATTCCTCCGCTGGGGTGTTCCCCCACCCTCCAGGTCCTCCCCTTCTTTGGCTTGGCTGCTCCGGACCCCGACGTGAGGAGAAACGGTCGGAGATTGCGGGGGAATGCGGGGAGGCGGGGGAGAGCCTGATCTTACACAACTGCAGACCCCCCCGCTCCTGAGGAGCCCGTTCAGGGGGTTTTCGGAGGTGGGACGGGGCTCTCTCCGCATTCCCAGGGCAGGGACGGGGAGTCCGAGCCCGGCTGAGCGGGGCCCTCGGGGCAGCCGGAGCTCCCGCACCCGCCCTGGAGCGGGGAACCACGTTCCCAAATCCCGCATCTCCCGAAAGAGTGCATCAAGGCCGGGGGCGGGGGGCGGTGGTTACCTACACCGCCAGGCTTTTCGGCTGACAAAGAAACTGTGCAGATAACAGGGTAATTAAAATTGAGGTGTAATCACGCCAGAGCCTTGGCCAATTAGGAAAAGGCCAAATGTATGAATAAATTCTGTCTTCTCCTACAGAAAATGTTAATGTAACAGGTACAGGTACTTCTCCCAATATTTCTGCTAGCAAAATATTTTTAGCAATATCTTATAGCGTGTATTTATTTATTAGAAAGTTCAGCTTTCTGAGGTACCATCACCTCTTTATGAGGAAGAAAAAGATGCACATATTTACTAACTGGATTATGATAAAGAACAGAATTCCCACATTTGGAGAAAAATGAGTGTGTGAGGAAGCTCAATCTTTGTATATTCACTGGCCCTTTCAGAATACATGCTTACTAGTAGTTTGTTTATATGACACATTTCCAGGCTCATTAGTTTTCACTACTACCCTTTTACATGACAGAATGCCTTTTCTCTTTTTCTTTTTTTTTTTTTTTTTTTTTTTTTTAATAAAGAACTCCAGTCATTTAAGAACACGAGCTTACTTGGAAGGTCTTCCAGTACAGTGTTAGAACAGCACTATCTATTTCAGGTTTGTGGACTGCGCTCAATTTTAATTAAAACTTTAATTGCATTTTGCTTCTCCATTCAAACAAAGCATCAAGTAGCTTGGTCTAATGCTGCTGTCAAGGAAAAACAAGGAAACATGTTCTTAATCTTCATTGTGTATTATTCCTGCCTTTTAATTAAGGACTGAATCCTTATCATGTTGGCCTCAAAAGAAATTTACCCACAAACTTTTCTGACATCCAACTGCAATATTTAATCAGTTTTCTAGGTTGCCCTGTCCTCTTTCCCCATGCAAATGCATCCCCCTATATAGAATTACGCCGCTGATTTTCCGGTGTTGTTTTGACATGACTTGTGTTCTGGAACGTCCAGCTATTGACAGCACATCAGCCGTGTCATCGAGCGGCGTCTGCTTCAGACTGTCCCAGCATTACGTAACGTCACCACCGCAGAGCAAAGGCCGGAGATGTCCCCGCTGCTCCCGGGCCCTCTTTACACCTCCCTGTGTGCTCTCCCCGGGTGTGATATTCCACAAGAGTCATAGCTGGTATCACACCGCGGTTCCGGCCAGAAGAAAAATTATGCTCTGGCTGGAATGGTACGGCAGAGTCTAACTGGGATGCGATGGGATGGACAGGGCAGAGCCCAGCTGAGCAGAAGGGTGTCGGTTCAGTTTGCCAAAACGGGGCTGGCTGTGTAGGGTGGAAGCGGTGCAGCAAAGCTGGCTTTGGTGCTGTTTGGAAAAGGCGCCGCACATGTCCCAGGGTGTGAGATCCTGCTGACTGCAGATCTCCAGCGGCGTGCTGGGGATCCCGGCATGCCTTCCAGCCCTGCCCCTCTACAGAACACTGGAAAAGGGATGCAGTATTGGGCTCCCACAGCTCCCGCTCTTCTCAGTGCATTGGGATGGTAGAGCCCTCTTGGCTTTTCTTTCTGTCTGTACTCTCAATATAGCTCCAGGCAGGATCTAAATCTAAGAATATATATTCCTTTTCACAAACACATGGATATAGTGAATGTTGTGAGACCTTCCAAAATCATTTACTTTTCAAGCTGTGGTTCTGGTTCTGTTTTTCACTTTGGGAATTCTAGTTTTACTTTTGGCTGCACTGTGAATTTCTGTGTTTTTTTTGGGTTATATCTGTGCCACACATTCATACTTTAGTTATTCAGTTCTGTACATTTTTTCAAATTCCTGTGGATTTCCAGTAGTTTATGACACTTGGGCAAATAATTTCTCTAATTGTCAATTAAACAGCAATGTAGACTAATTGAAATTAGAGTTAGAAAATTTAAAATAAGATAGGCAGAGTTCTTTTGAAAGTACTTAGGGTTGAAACACATAGCACTTACCATGAGAAACTGCGCTCCTTGTCTGTGATGCCAAACGTTTTTAGCACCGGTCTTCCCTTTGTTTTTAATGCATCTTGTTTTACCAGTGTGGATTGGGGCTAAATACCCTCTGTCATTAGAATGGTCCAAAAAGAAGCTTGTTTCAGAGTGGTTTTGATTGGCAATAGATTCTGCACTTTCCTTTAATTTTGTCTTACACCAACAGAGAAGAGCAACTGTGTAGTCTTCCTGCATTTTTCCTCATGCCTGATTTTGACTCAGACTTCTCTATAATCTCTATAATCCTAAACCATTTAATCTACCCCAATTTTCTTTGGGGGTCCATGTTACCTGCATTAGTGTATAGAATTGCTATTCTATACATCCTTTGCCTTTTTCTTTCTTCCTTTGGACTGTAATTTTGTTTCGTATCTGGTATTTGTGTGCCTTAATTGAATCTTTGGATCACTTTTCTCATTACCAATTATCTTCTTCACCGTTTATTTTCCTTAATCCTTGGGAAAGAGCATGACTTACTGTACGTCTTCTCATGTGGCACCGCTGAAAGCGCTGCCTGATAGAGGAATACAGCAGGAGTAGGGAAGGCTGTGAGCATATGTAGTGCTGTAAAATGTAAGGATCCAGATGGGCTCCCATCACTGGGAGGCGCTTTCTTACCTCAGCTCCAATTCTTGTCTTTATTCATAGAAAGAGACTCTTATCTTTTGAATTTTATACTATTGCTGTGAGAGTAATGGCAATAATCCTTTTCAAAGATAATGAAACAGATGATAAAAAGGATACTCGTTCGTGAAATACAAAATCTCCAGGTAGTGCTTTAAATCCATGTTGCATTATAAGTTATAATTTAAATTGCTAAGAATATGTATGCATTTTTTTCAATTTGTGTTTTAAACTTTATGTGGAAATTATCCACAGGGTCTTTGGTTTCAGGAGGTTTTCCACATTTAGATATGAATATCACCCAAAGGACAGCGATACACATGTAGAAAATTAAGGCAGATTATTAGAGATGGTCTCATAGCTGAAAGTTATGTAAAAAAGAGAGTAGTTTCAAGGAGGCAGTTGAAGGAGAAGGAAAAGATAGAAATCACTTGATACTCAATTTCACTGATGTGTTTATAAAAATATCAAGCTGCTTTTCTTTGTGATTATTTCCCCGAGGAGGGTAAGGAACAGAGTATGCTTTGTAAAATAACTTGTAAAACCACAGTTAATTGCAATAAAGAGTGTTCATTTGGGAGTGAAATGACAAGTGCGCTTTTGTTGACCTAAACATGATGTATTCTGAAACCCTGATATGAAGGAATAAAGGAAGAAGTATTACAGATCTTACTGAAGATTTTTCTGCCTGGAACAAGCCGCACTAAGTCCCATTTTCAATTCTAGACGACAGATTTATCAGAACATATTACAGCTTTCCCAATTTCACTGTTTTGAAATAGCAAGAGTTTGATACGTTCTTGAGTTTGTCAACAACTTACAATTTTTGAAGTAATGAGAAGCTATAATTTGAGGTAATCAAGCATCTCTTTTAAGATAATTTTAATAATATCACTTCCTACTAGGAAGATAAAAAATGTTAAAATCACTTTATCATAACAAAGCAATTTCAGGAAGAATATCTACACAATCACCATTACAAGAGTCTAAATTGATGTCGAGGGGAAAAAAAACAAGGTGTAACGGTGATTTTTATAGCTTTTACAATATTAATATATGAGACACTAAACTTTTTGATTACAATGACCTTTAATCACTTTTGACTCAAAGCTGATTTAATTTTAAATAACTATTTCAGAAAAACATTAATGTTTTCATGCAGCTCCTCTGTATAGTTTACTAAATACCAGAAAGAATCATTTTACCTTTTTCTTGTTCAGTAACTTAGACCTTCTCAAAGTTTGTTGATGAAAAGATGTAAAAGCTGAGATCCATTATTATAAGATTTATAAATGACATATCAACTTGTGGGTTTTATTTTGTCCTATTGAGGTGTTTTCATACCATAGTTAGGCAAAAGAAAATATTGGGATTTTGTTTAACTCCCATTGAGTTGAAGCAGCCAGTGTAATAACAATACCAACCAATGGGGTTACCTTGGTTGTTCAAACTTCAATGAAAAATATACTGTCAGCACTGTACAAGATAAAATGTATACTCAGGAAGAAAACAAGCTGTGACAGTAATTTACAGAGCTTTTAGGCTAATAAATAAAAGGCTGTAAACCTTTTGATGAAAATTACTTCAATTAGCTTTAACTTGTAGCTAAATAGGAAGTTGTGTTTTAGAGGTGAAAGCTTTTGCATTCATAAATGTTCGACTCTACAGGGGATAATAATGAGAATTTTAGACAAGTGTCTAGCAGAGTCCATAACATTTGACATAGCAATGCCTCTACCTAATCTGCTGTTCATAAACCACATTAATATTTTTGGTGGAAAAAAGATCAGTCTTGATTTAAAGACCACAGATAATGGAAAATTTATCTCAGTTCTCCCTAAGTTTTTCTAACAGTTAATTATCCTTAGTGTTAAAACATACACCTTGTGTCTTGGTTCTGGACTTCATTACTACTTCTTGACCAATCCATCCTTGAGTAATTGAAAGAATATTAATCTTAAATAAGTCAGCTGTTGAGTCAGGTGGGTATAAAGTATCTATGACTTGATTTTAGTATAAAAAATAATTTCACAAAGTTAGCATGTTACTGGAAATTATTATTTTTTAAAATAAAAGATTACTGTTCCAGTTAATAAAAAATGTTTTTACTCAAAAATAGATGTTGAATCATTTGCTAAAAGATGGAAGTGAGGAGAGCTGAATATTATCCTTTTTATGGATAATATCTGTGTATTTAATTAGACTTTATTCAGAAAGGAGTCTTCTAAAATTAGAACATCTTGTTTATAAAAGCTCTTAGAATGCAGCATATTTCTGCATAGTGTTATCTGCTATATTTAGAAATAGAAAAAGTAACTGAAGACTGAAGTGAATGAAATTTGGGATATTAGTTTGTAGTTTGAATTAAATTTTGGGGTTTTTTTAATAGAAGTTGATATACATAGGAAAAAAAGTTATTTTGAAAAGTTAGTAAAAATAAACAAGCCCTTAGCACTGAAAATAAAATCAGCTTACGTAGTGGATAATACAGCAAAAATTTATTTGTGAAAGTATCACTGATAATCCAGCACATCATATGCAGTCGATGTCGCTATACTCAAGGTGTTTTCACTAACACAGAACGTATACTGTACTTTTTTAAAGTAGTCATTTTTCATTTTAAATGTATATATTTTTCAAAAGACACGAATGAGTATGGACATTCAGGAGTGGTCTTGAAACACCTGTCTTGAGTTGCATAACAGGCTTTCAGTTTGAAAGTATGATAGCCTGAAAATTAATTTTAGTTTGATAAGTAAAACATTGGATCATACTGACATTTTTTGTCAACCAATGTTATTTACACAAAAGGACTGTATTTTGAGATGACATCTAATGAAGTTTGACTTGTAGTTTCCATGTGGGGTTTTTTTGCATGTGATTTGGGTATGTTAGTACTCTTGGATCTGATTGCATTAACTACATTGTAAGGTCAAAGGATGCTCTGGTATGTGTTCCAGTGGGCTTGGAATCTGGTCCTTGGCATCCATATTGAACAAGAAAATTTAGAAGATTAGCATGTTTTTGGCCTCGGAATCAGAATGTTAGATGATTTTATATTACGCGTCCTTAAATGAGGAGAGTCAAAGAGTCATGAACTGTTTTTCCTGTATAAGAACATAAAACATGCCAGCCTTTTTCTGTCGATGCATTTCTGATGATACAACTGTATTACTGTATACTGAATACTGTATACAGTACTGAATACTGAATACAAATGTATTACTGAAAAGCCAGAGTGTTTATGAGAAGTAGCTACTAAGGCTCCATTTTCCTCCTCAGGTATGGTAAATAGATCACAAAGTAGCCTTTCTCGTTCTTCATTAAAAAAATTTGTTGCAATCACTGTCTCTTGCTGTGGTACACATTGGGGTAGTGCTTAGCTGTTTAGTTCAGTGTTTATTTTTAATTTATTTTAGTTCTTGTCTGCAGAAATAGGAGGGTTGGAAGGGGTTATGATTCTTTGTATTTTTCTCAAGTGCCTGCTGCAAAAAGGTATGACTGAAACACAGATCAATAAATTATATTAGTTTCTCCGAGGTTTAAGAAGTGAACATTACTCATCTGGGCTTCCCGCTCTGTTATGTGAGAATGTAATCCTGAAGTGTCAGCAGGTACTAACTCTGCCTCGTGCCTTATCTCATCCTTCAGCTTTTACTGATCCCTTTTTTTCCTCTCTCTCTGGCCCTGCTTCCTCTTGTCTTTGATTCTGCTCCGACACGCTCCAGTTGCGAGAGACTCTTCCCTCCTTAACAGTACCTGGCTGTGCCTGTTTCACTGTGGGGGAAGCTTTATTCACCTTGCATTTTAACTGTGGGCTTGTGTTTGTTTTTTTTAAACTTTGGGCTTTATAAAACAAGGATCTGGCCTTTGTATATATTCTGGAAAGTGCAGCTGTATGTATATTTACAGTACTATAGAGGTAAATATTGTTATTAAAATTTTAACAACATACAGGAGATGTTGTAAATGCAACCTGTGGAGAAAGATAAGGTGCACGTTCATGGATTTTGTGGAGTGACTTTGAACCAATCCATACCTCACAGCATTGACTGTGTCCGATTCCTGCATAGCTAATTAGGGTATATTTATTCTGCTGTCACTAGGTTGTGAATGAAATATGCTGACATACTCAAACTCTCTCTAAACCAAATATATGATGTACCTGCAGCAAGCCAGACGCAGCAGTAGAGTGCTTAGCATGGCTTATGTGCTCAGGTCTTCACCCTGCCCTTGGGCAGGTTATGCAGCTCCCACACCATACTCTGCCTCGTGCTGGTGGGGCCCTTTGCGGTGGCAAACCCAGACGTGGCCCAGGCACACGCTCTGCTCCAGCTGCAGGGCTGCCATCTGGATACACATCCTAGAAGATGTTCTAAACAGCTAGGTTTGTATCCAAATATCTCTAGATGGATATTTTCAAAGAGCAGTCTGTAGGAAGTCACAGTGCAATGTGAGCAGATGTTTGTACAGCTGTGTTCTGTCTGTGTGTCTGTCTGTTTTATCCATTGAATAGTGCCCTCACTCCCTGTATCCTACTGCAAAGCACAATACTTAGTTTCTTTTAAATCTGTGTGGTAGGACATAGGTAGAGCCTATGTTTTTCTTTTAAGTTTTTGTTTTCTGGATTGTGTAGTGTTGAGATAGGGAGATGTAGGAGGCTGAAAATGTTACAATAAGTTAGCATAACGTATTCTGCATTTTTTATTTCTACATACTGTTATTAATGGTCCTCCTATCAGTATATATGTTTCATATAATTCCATAACATCTAAGTTTTTAATTAGCTTAACAAAATCTATTAATTGGGGGGGGAGAGTTCTTCAGTCACAAAGCAGTTTGCTTTCTTTAGATGGGAATGAGCTAGAGAACTGATATTAGTCATGAGATATATTAGATTAGTATCTCTTTCAAATATTTTTCACTGAATGTGAAGTAGATTTTTTTTTTTCATCATACACAATTATGAATAAATGAGAAAAAATTTAACAAGGTTCTGAATCGTTGCATGAGAAATTCATGGCAAATATAAAATAGTAAGTCATATTTCAGTATCAGACAATCCTAGTGTTGCTTTATATTGCTGTTGTTTAATTAAAAAAAACCCAGCAACTTCATTTGCTTGAAATATGTGAAAAATACCTATGTCCTACTATGGCTTGATTTTTAGTGGTTGTGTTCTGTTCCATGGTCAGTTGAGAAGAAGACAGAAGGATATTTTGAAAATTCCACTTTCTTACATATAAATCGCAAGGTGTTGCACTATGTGACTCATTTCAACTGTATGCATCTCCCGTTACCAACAGGAGTGTATTAGTGATGACCAATAATGATATATCAATGTCAGCTCATCAGCAGATAAAGGAAATAGTTCATGAAACGGTCAAGGTTGTTCTGGGATTATATGTAACAGAGATTTCTGGAGATTGTAATTGTCATTGTTGCCCAGTAAACCCAACCGTTTGCTGTAGTAAGCATTGATATACTCAGAAGGGCTTCAACACCAAAGCTGTGCAAAAGAACTAACATATTCCGTCTGCAACTCTGCATCGTGTCACTCAGACTAGTTATTTATGAGATTTTCAATTCCAGTAAGACCTACACAGCTGCTGGTGGCCATTTGAGTCTTGTACTTTTGTTTTCCATTGAAAATACAGTAAAGGAATCTGCAGAAATCTGCAGTTTTTCATTTGTTCTGAATGAGTGAAGTTAGTGGTATCACTCTAGACATTTGAGTAATGAAGTACTCTTCTCTACATTTTGAATCTTGGAGAATAATAAAAAAAATAAGGGATCAAATTCACACAAGTTAGATGGGCAAATTCACCATATTTCAACTGTGCTATGGTCATTGGCCGTGGTGCAAAACTTCAAATTACGGTAAAAGTGACTGAGTTGTGGTTGTACAATGAAAGGAGATGTATGCCATCAGTGGGCAGTGGCATTAGCAGTGCTGTTCACAAGCACAGACATCAGACGATATTTAGGAGCAAATGGAAGGATGATTTGATGGTGTTTGATTAATAAAAAATCCCATAGAGTTGGATGTGAACTGGGAATTTCTTTTCTGAATCAATTCCACCCTGGAGTAGCTGGACCAAAGTTCAACGTCACACAACTATAAGGACTCATTCTGTGACCTGGTCAGTCAGATTCTGACTGGAAAAACTGGATCAAGGAGTGAATTTGAATACTGCAAAGTACATCCTGAACCACCAAGACACTTCTGTGGGTGTTTACATTTAAATCCATGGGAAAATCTGTTAGTTTGAACACATAGAGTTGACTGGAAATGTAGGTGTTAGTGTTCAGCAAAAAAAATAGCCTAAAGAAGATGAGACTTGGGGAAAAGGCAAAAGTGTGATCATGAATCATGTCAGAGATGTAGGCAAGGAATTCAGTGCTAGGGAGAAGACATTTTAAACTAATCAAAAAGGAAAGGGGAAAGTGGGGAAAATGAGTAGGATATCATTTGAAGAATGGCAGAAGGTAAAGATGTCAGCATCTCATAAACTGAGGAGTGGAGAACCTCTCACAAAAGAGGTGATTAATTAAAATTGGACAATTACAAAGAGTTTCACCATTTTTCATTTTTATAGGTGTTGTGAGAAAACTTTGCTGGAAAAAAAATTGAATTTCCAGGAAAAAATGAATTTAATTATACAACTCACTGATGTTTGCCACTTTCCTCTGAACTGCTGCTTCATACATAGCAGTACGGAAGCCATGTCAAACTGTAGGAGGGCAAAAGCATTCACCGAGTTAGGTGCTTAGATGAAGCCTTCTTGAGATGCCAATAGCTAGCTAGCTGGGCTGGGATAGCTTTGTTTATACCTGTGTGTGAGTGAGATGAGTGACAGAGGTAGTTGTTGGAGAAGGGGAATTGAGATGTTTTTAAGTCCCGTACAAACTCCTAAAAATGATCTGAGAAACATCCCCAGTTTCCCACTGGCAGCAAGTTCTGTGTGGGAGCAGGGGAATTTGCTCATCTAGAGGCGTTTGGGACATGAAACTAAGTGGGGAAAAGAAATGAAAAATAAAATGTGAAGCATTTGCATAAGACTTTATATGTTCTCTCATCATATGATTCATTGATCTCATGACTGAACTGCTGCTTTGAAAAATCCTGCTTTTCTGCAGTAAAAAACTGTTAGTTTGGGGCCCTGATTTTGAAGTATTTAAATGACAAGTGGCTCATTGTTTTGCATTTGTATTTATGTGCCATGTAGTTTTTCACTGCTGATGTCAGTTTTGAACGGGATATGACACCTACCATATTGGGAAATTTATAGAATCTGAAATTATTTCATTCACATTTTATTACATGGTGAAGCAGGAGGAAGAAATGTGGCTTGTCCCAAAGCTTTTAGAAAATTGATGGCAAAGCAGAGGATGGAATCCAAGGCCCAGATTCTCATAGTGAACTGTTGATCAGTTGTAGACCAATTGTACTCTGTTTGATCAGAGTGCTATAGTGAACTTCCCTGCATTGGGGGAACTCAATTTACTCTGCTAATTGGAGAGAAATTGGACAAAATCTCAAAAACCGTATTTCTAGCTGTTACAAGTCAAGGTGGGAAAACGTTTGTCATTTGTGCAGATTCTTCACAGATAAGCTTTGAGTATTTCAGTCCCATACATCAGTAAAAGCCAATCTCTTCCTCGAAAGAGTTGCCCATACAGTTCAGGCATCGTTTCCATATTGATGATTGTCTTCTGCATCTGGGAGTAAGATGAGTAATACAAGAGCTGTTGGTAGAGTGTCCAGATTTGGGGTTTGTAAAGAATGAAGATGCAGATGTAGAAATTTGGATGAAAGCAGTGTCCCGTTGGACATGATACTGGTCTGTCCCGAGTGAAATGCGATGTCTGATTACCCCAGCACCAGGTCATCTACATTCGTTGCAGCAGAAGGATGAATGGTGGCACCAGCTTGGGCTGAGCTCTCCGCCAAGCTCAGCTCAACCTTTCCCAGCTGGGTCAATATGGTCACTGATCAAGTGCATCTGCTGGAAAGGGGAGCTTTCCCTGTTGCCTCGCTTCGCTATTACAACCTATTCCTTTGTGGTCTAGCTTACCCAACCAACCTTTTTTTTTTATGTTCTGGGTGAAGGGCCATGGCTGTTTTTTTTGTTATCCTGCCTTGCACATGGCCATATAAATCTTATGGTATACACAAGCCATTAGACAAGGACTTGTTTCCAAAAATGAAAGAGGTCTTCTTTGGCGGGTATAACCCTTTCTGACAGCAGAACTTTTATTATGGCAGATTAAAATCACCATGAATCATCCTTTTGTGCAGTAATGGGACCAATACAGAGTTGTTGTCTACCTGTTACCTCTTACAGAGTTGTTGTCTACCTGTCACCTCTTCCTGAGGTTTGTCTTTCCTCTTGGCTCCCTCAGGTACATGACACAAAGCTAAACAGTGCAGTTTAGAAATATTGGCCGTCCTTATAAATTCTTATAGAAGTGGGTGCTTGTGTGTAGTTGAACTAAAAATAAAAGTGTTAATGAATTAAAAGTATTTGTTACTAAAATTGTATACCTTAAATTTAAATGATTAAGCCACCAGCAGTCTAATTTTGTAGCACTTATAAAGTGGAAATAAGCAGGTATTTGCCTCTGTCCCAGGTTTCTGTGCTTTTGCTGCTGATATCTCAATAGCGTGGTGGGGTGATAATGAAGATCCACTTGGGCTAGAACTGATCAGGAGGTAGTCTGCAAAGCACAGATTGAGCTCTTTACGCAGATAGTGAGGATGTACATGTCTCTGTTATCTCTGAGTTTTAATTACATTAGAATAATTACATCACATATTACAGTTGCATACAATCACTACATCAGTTTGAGTTATTGCTTTAGCCCTAGTCCTTGACATATGATTTCTTCTTAGGTTTTTGCATAATAAAATACAAGTATCAGCACTTTACAAAACATGAAAATTTATTATGCACACACAGTTGTCAGAGTAAGATCAAGTAAGATCCCAGATGACTTTCTCATTTGGATTTGGAGTTACCCTTTAGAATGAAGCCAGGAATTGACCTCAGTTTTATGCTTTATGGCAGACTGTAAAATGATAGAGCTCTCCTATAATTTATAGCAGAATTCCATTTTAGACAGGCTTTGTGGCTTTTCCCCTTGGACATGCGAAACATTACCTAGAAATCAGTTTGACTGTGAATAAACTGAAACGTGAAGATTTCTCAGTACAATGCAATAAACAGGCACAACCAGTTACATTCTACTAATCTATGGGTTGTGCCTGAAATTTGTCACTACAGTGAGTTGGCAGAAGTGGATATTACCTGTTTGTGCCTGTTTCAGAGGGGAATGGGAATGACACCATAAAGACTGACACTTAATAAAAATAGTTTTTTTAAAAGTACCAGAGCAGAAGAAAATTAAAGGTACACATTTTATGTGGAATAATCCAGAAGTTGTGTGTTCCCTCATTTTCATTCGAAAAACCTCAATTTCTTTGGCCAACTGTGGGTGATCTTTACTTCACATTTATTATTACGGCATAATTTTTAAAAGTGGAGTCATTTGAGCACCAATCATGCTGGATATAAGCCAATTCAACTCCATCAGGCTCCATTAAGTTGTTAGTAAGTGCTGTCAGCCAAGTTCACATTATGGAAGACAAAAGATGAAAATCTGCCATATATAAGAGTTGGTTGTATAAATTTTTTTCCGCACAGCAAGGTTCCAGAGCTCATACAACAAACTTTTCAGTTTAGGTGTGTATTCTCAAAGTGGAACACCACAGTCGGGTTGTTTTTCAGCAAAAAGAGCTTGCCAGTTTTATTCTGTTCCTGCAGTTCAGGCCATTCAATGGGACTTTTTGTCACTCTAAATGAAAAATTTAAAGGCAAGGTTTAGCTGCAGTGGGACTTTGCTTTGGCAGCAACAGCACTACACCCATGGGTAGCTGAAGGGGCTCAGTTACTTGATACTTCGCTTATTTTTCTGCCCAAGGCACTTTGACAGCACATGCCATAATGTGTCACTGCAGTTTTGTTTGTTCCCAGGAGGGCAGATGAACAAGCAGGGAGCAAACAGCTCTCATCCTGCCTCTCTTCTGGGCAGCAGGCACTGATCAATAGGCAGGGCAGCTCCCTACACTCTACCATTCCTGCAAGGATTTCTCCAAATTTTGCTTACGCTCAGTCAAAATAAAAGCAAGCCCAAGTAGTAGAAAGTCAGAATCCGACTGGTGGGAAGCAGCAAGAAGCCCTTTCTGCAGTGAGCAAATGTTCAAAAGGTGTTCAAAAAGGAGATTAGGATGGGAATATATGCACTAGCATGAAGCTTACTCAACCTGTCTACATTTTTTTTCTCTTATCAGATGGTTTCTTCTGGTTTTGTGTCAGGTAATAATCTCCTGTGCATCTGCGTTCCATATATATTAGCTCATGTCTAGACTGCTTTGGTGTAAAAGAAGTACTTCCTTGGTTGGAGAGTGGATGGTGTGGAGTAAAGCCCAGAGGATGCTGCTGGGGTCCTGCTTGTGCCTTTAGGTGGGCACATCTGGCTGGCGCCGTCTCTGCCTTGGGTGGGCTGGAGAGAGCCATCTGCGGGATATGCCCAGGAGCTATGGCACCCGGTCCCTCCAGTGCACTGCTTGCCCCAGCACCCACCACTCTATTGACAGCTGGCACCTGCCATAAAGACACTCCGAGTGAATAAAGACCTGAAGACACCACAGACAGCTTGAATGATAACCTCTTTTTCCTAAGAAATGAACAACCCTCATCAGGTCATGAGTTTAACCTCACTTTTCCCCAAGGTCCATGTGAAGCTTTGAGGAAAAGTTTCTTACTCAGCTATTTCACACACAGGCTCAGGATATCGTGCCATTACCTCTGCTCTGTCAGCTGGTTCCAGAAGAGCCTAACTTACTTTTCTCTACATTATTCATAAAGAAGTTAGCAGACCTCTGTGCAGAACCTCTATACCATACAGCATGGAGTATATATAAAGTATTCAGTACCAGTGTGCATAGCATGTGTGGGGATCTGGAGATCTGTGGGGAATATTTTAAAATAGATTTAATTTAATTTTAATTTAACTTAAATCTTTTATAAGGTATTGTACAGCTCGCTGCAGGATCCTTAACATTTTTTAGTATTTTTATGTCCAGTGCACTTCCAATAAAATCCTATGGCAGAATCAGTTCTACTATTGATTATACATTATAATAAATAATAAATAATTAAATAAATTCTTTCTTTAAGTATCTAGGTCCATGGGTCTTATACCTTCTATGTAAAGTGAGAGATCACAGTTAAGTAGTGAAGTGAGTAGCAAAGAGGAGCTCTGCTGTTCTGATGTTCTTTGGGAAAAGCTATTCTATGTGTAGATACTCTTAGTCTGGAAAATTATTATCCTCTGGAAACATAGGTTTGTTAATAAAATTATTTTCTGAAGAATTAGAAAGGGACGAGTGTGTTATTCTCAGGAATACCTTTTGTAGTTCATATCCACTGCTGATTTTAGGCTGAACTAATAAGCAAGTATAAGCATGTCCATAGTGATTGAATCATTAGAAGAGTTTGGAAGAATTACAGAAACTTGAAAGATGGCAGTTTTCACAGCAGTAAAAGCAACTCTCTATATGGAAGAATAGAAGGCTAAGTCTGAGACTGAAACCACAGCTCCATAAATGGGCTTATTGCACATCATGTTCCTACCTACAAAATCCAGGAGGTAATTACCTGGCTTAATCAGGCACAAAAGAAGGGCTGTCCCAGGGAGAAATTACCTCATTCTGAGGTTGGAACCAAGACAAAGTTTCCTGGGCCTGAAAAAGGTGCATGTACCTTTCTCAGGGTTTCCATGCTGTGGCATGGTTGGTGATTTATGTCTCCCTTTTGTCTCAGTGATGAAACCAGCCTCAATTCTTTTTCCAAAAGCTCAGCGTTGTCTGAAATGCCACCGTTTGGCCTGTGAAGCTTGCTGCTTGGGTAAGTGAAGCTTGAAGGACAGCCTACGCAGTTTCCAGGGTGTAGGAAACATTAGGAAATACTGACAAAATCAGTGTGATGAAATAAATAGTATTCTCCGGCTGCTCTTTGTCATACTTTGAAAACATTACTTTTTATGGCCACAGATTTTCCAGTGGGAAATACTGAATGGAGCTAGGGACCAGCTTTGACTAGATTTCCCCTGGTCCTAACTTCAAGAAACTGTTTGCTCCTTGTTCACAGTACTAGGATTAAATTCTGTTTTCTGACAGAAAATCACCCCCTGATCCACATCAGCATTTTTTGATGGATAAATAATGGTTGCATTACTTATATTGGTATCTAATATTGTAACTCAGGTATAGCACTTGCGGCACATTTAATGGTATTTAGTTATCTAAAAAGTGCTCTGTCAGAGCATACCGCAGATATCTAGGTGGTGGATGTAGTTTTGCTATTTATATCATCGTCTTCTACAAATATTAATAACACTGCACTTCAGAGTGAGTTGCAGCCATAAACCTGTAAAATAACTCCCAACAGTTCATCTTGATAGTCTGTTGAAATTGGACTGCTCTGACTCTACCCCCTTCAGGCTGACTGCCAATCTCATATTTTATCCTGAAATTCCACAAGGAGACAATCAAAATAAACACTAGACTAGCAACAGCTTGCATTATCTTTAAGGCAGTAGCTGGCACTGGTTTCATGTTAGCCTCTCTGTGGCTTTCTTCATTTGAAAAACCATGAAGTTTGACCTTTCGGATACATTTTGCTCTTACTTATTCCCTCTGTTGACTACAGTGGGAACTGAATGGATGTAGCTGAGAGGACAATGGGTATATTGTAGATGCTCACCTGTTAGGACTAAATTATCCCTGTTGGACCCATATTGCCCAGCACCAGCCACTTTATATAGTGCATATCTCTTCCCTAGCTTGCTTTCAGGATTGAAAAATACAGCTATTAGATTTGTGTTCGAGTTTTCTTAGGAGAGGAGACAAAAAAAAAGCAACCTGGAAAATACAGGATTATTCCAGGCACCATTTCAGAGATGTAGAGCTTTTTGTTCGGCAAATGCTTTTTCTATGCTACTGCTTTTGAAAATAAGCTGATCTTGTAATTCGCTGTTAAAGGTGAATGTGATCAAAATAACCGATCATCAAGGTCGGTATATCCTTGAATCAGAGAAATTTGCTAATTTTAAACTTCAGTGTTTTTCAGAAAGTAGTGTGTTTCGCAAGAATAGAAGAGGTAGAATGTAGGATTGGGACAATATGAATGTGCACACATCGCTGCCAATGAAAGCAAAGCTTGCAGGTCTAATTTTAGGCTTTTCAGCCTTGGTATTGTTCCCTACAGCACAGTTATTTTCCATATGATACAAAGCAGTCCTTTTTTCAGGTTTTATAAACTGCTTTAGAGAGCAAAAGCACGGACAAAGTGAGTATGTGTCATGGTTGAAAGCAAATCAAAGAAGCTTAACTGGGGCTGAAGTTAACAATGATTCATGTCATTTCTATATTCAGAGGAAAATTCTTCAAGAAAAGCAAGAATCTAGAGAAACATCTCACGAGACCTGGAAGTAAAGAGTTATACGGTATCTGAATTGGGACCCTTGGCTGTGACTGGATTTGCTTCAACTTGTTTAATTAATTTAAACTGTGCTTACATGCCTAGTAACTTAGTCCTCTTAAAATGTCAAAATGACCTGTGCTGTTTGGAGAAGTAGGACTTACAAGATACCTACCTGTCTCCGGGTACTTGAAACTAAGCACTGTATATTCACTGCGGATGTTACAACTAATTCTTTATGTAAAACCAGATACATGATATTTTTATAAAGTTACCTTTTAGTGATACATTCACATAAAATGAGTTTATAGAATTACAGAAATATAATTCTGTAGAAATGTGTTCTTTCCTATATAAGAATTGCCAAGGACTAGAGACAGTTGAGTTGGTACTGAGCCATTCTTCATGGAAGTATCAGAAGTCAATGGTACTAATCTGTCAAAACTACTAAAAACCCTTTAAAAATTAGTAAATTAACATAATCCTCATTTTTCATCCAAGAGAAGCTTATTAACTGAATAAATGCCTGTCAATGGCCATACAAGGGCCAGAGAAGTTTGGGTTCATAAAGCTGTGTGATTTTTGTTAGTAAATCTAGACCCCAAAAAAGAGCCATTTGAAACAGGTTGGTCACTGGCTGTATTGGCAGAAAGACTGTTTCTTGAGAAGAGTCTGCACAGGGTTTGCCATAGCATCAAGCTGGTATCTCATCCCACAAGTTAGCCAAGATCCACTGTCTCCTCACTGGACTTCTCTAGCCGGATGGTTCCTAGGTTTGGGTCAGGAGGACTGAACCACAGTTTGGCTGTAGGCTCTGCATTTGTCCCTGAACTGGGAAAGTCAGCTCAGTCTGAGCTCAAGGGTGGAATGTTTTTTTTCATGGCATTCTAGCTGTCTAGAAGTTAAATGTTTAGTTTAAACTAATTGTGTAGGCTTTCTCATTAGTCAAACAAGAGTAAGTATCTCCAGAAAGCAATTAATCCCACTTATCTTGTATATATACTTTTAGCATGGAATGAATTGCCTCTTGGTGAATTGGGTGCCTGTTTCTCTCCATTGCACATTGGAGTCTAGATGACTAGTTTAGATTAGATATGAAACTTCTTCTAATGGCTACCACCCAGGTAGAAACAACCTGGGTTAATCCAAGTCCCTCCTAATGGCTATATAACTACTTCCCCTTATTCTGTGCATGATTTGTAGATCCTGTCTTAGAGAGAAAGGGTCTTCTCTTGGTTTCCTTTGCAATCATTTAAAATCGTTTGGCATTAATAGCACAATTTCTCAGTTTTCTGTTGTTCCTGGTGATAAAAAAGTTTTAAAAATTGTGACTGATTTTTGTTATTCACTGTCATCATTAATAATATTTTTTTAAAAAAAGTTTTCATTCAATTTCTTGAGAAAACAGATTAAGTTACAGACTGGTAGTTTGATGTCCTTCTAGATTCTGGCCAGGTTCTTAGAGTCATAAATCAGCCCAGCTCCTTTCAAGTTAGAGAAAAATAATGTTTCTAAAAGAGTTTGGAGCACTGATAATGGCATAGGGTGGAAGTATGATGTCAGCGAAGAATGAGCAGACTGTCAAGTGGCTTTATTTGGTGACAGGCACTAATTTGATGGAAACTTCAAGACAGTGAGTGTTTGGTTGTTTGGGAGATTGCAGTTCCTCAGGGCTTTCCCGTGCCTGTCAGATTTAAGATTTTTTTCTTCTTTTTTTGGCAACTAATCTCTATGGCAAGCAGAGCAGAGGAGCAAATTGATTCTTCCTCTTAACGTTAAACATGTTTTTTCCTACATGTTCTGAAAAATTTTTGTGAGAAGTATAGCTAGATTTTAAAAGAGAAGGTACAAATGCAAGTGACATTTCTGACCCCAATGCCTTTTCTGTTTCCATTTTATCCTTTTATCAGGGGCAAACGGGCAGCAGTAAGAGTTATGTCTACACTTGTTCTGGAAAAAAACAAGCAAACAAAACCAATTCAAGCCTTCACCTAGAAACCCAGGTGATAATAAAGGTGGACAATGGTGTCTGCTACAAGTGAAACACAAATAGGTTCACTCAACACTGCTTTGAGAGTGAGAGAAGAAAGGATATAGAATAACATGTAGAAAATGTAAGTAACAGCCACTCTCCCCAGTAGTTCGAATGCTCCTTTTCTACTTGACGATAGAAAAATTAATTGCATCCCTTGGGGATATCAGCTTCTCCCATGCTTCTTCCTTTTATCCCACTTTTTAGGTGATTAGATTCACTGAGAGCCATTAGGATGTGAAGCTGTTGTGCTGTGTGCCTCACTCGCCGTTACTGCTAATGAACGTAGCTGGTTCTGCTACTCTCCCTGCCTCCTGACAGCTCCGCAGCGATTTCGGGTAGTCGGGGGAGCACACATACACACCCCACATGTTTGCCCACATGTGAGAGAGACATTTGTATCAGTCTTGCCTTCCTCCCTGCACCTGCATCTGACACCTGTAAATCAGGTGGCTGCCTTGGGTTGTTTAAGCTTTGCACAACATAATTAGAAGGTGCATAATTCATTTACAACCTGTTTTCTTAACATGAAATGCACTTTAAAATATGGTATAGCATGCAGCATCATTTAAACATGCTGCAGCCTGCCCCTGGTCTCTCCCATTCAGAGCCTGCCCCTCTGAAAGATGCTGACAGCCTGCACATCCATCCTGCGCTGCTCCTTGGGAGTGGTTGTTATACCTTTGTGCCTGAAGATGCCAAGATTTTTTAACTGTCAATAAGGTGTTGCCCAGATTAATTTCTCTGCAGTTTAAGCAAGCCTATCTCTTTTTTTTTTTCCTTATGTGAATACCTTGTCTGCTGTGAACGTTGCTGCTCTTGTTACTTTTGCTGATGAAAAGCCAAAAAAGGAAGAGAAAAAGTGCAGATAAAACACCAAGGATGATGGGAATTGGCATTGCATAGGGAATAAGACCCAGGTAGGAAGGAGGGAGGGAGGGAGGGTAGAAAGTCAGGATGAGCTCGTAGAGATTTGCTGGGACTGACTTGGAAAGTGCACTGCCAGGGAAGGGGAGGAAACCAAAGGTGCAGGGAAAAGATTGGATGAGGAGGAAGAAGAGGGACAACTTGGAGCTGAGATTTACACCAATTTTACTGTTACCTAACCGTCTGTCTGACAGCAGAGCCTTGGTAATACTTTGTAGACACTCTTAATGCTAAGCATGTCTGCATAATAAAACCAGCTTAGCCTATATTTATTGTGTGTGTACATCTATCTACGTGTTGGTGTTTCTCAGCAACATTAGAGCTAGTAATTTTACTGGGCTATTCAGGCATGTTCCTTACCCCACTCTGTTAATGTGTGCTCACAGCTTGGCACTCACAGCTCCCTAGGAGACTAACGTTAATATGACATATGATTATTCATGTGCCTGGCTATTTTTATGAAGAATCAAATGCCAACCTGAATGTTTCACAGTGGCAGTGTGTGAGAAATCAGGACCTTCAAAATACGAAGAAGTGGTAGCCCGTAAAACAAGGCATGGATGTGCGTGCTGGCATTATGAAGTTCAGTGCCTGGTCTGCTTTGTATGCTGGTGTCATATTCTTAGAAAGTAGAGGTGACAAAGTTTAAGTTGCTTTTTGAGCAGGGAATGCAGAGACTAAGTACTTCAGCTGAGATTTGCATAGCTATTTAGGTATTTGGTGAGATTTCATAAGAGCACTCAAGCTGCCGGGGAGACGGTTGATACATTTATACTGAACGTCACCTTGACTTCCTTGAATAGAAATGAACCAAGGCAATTAGATAACAGCATCTACATTAGCAAGTGGTCCAGACACGTAGAAGTGCTTACATGTCTTTGTAAATCTGGCTTTTTATACCACTTGCCTTGAAGTCTGCATTTTTTCCATTCCAAGATACACACATTTTCCGACAGAATACAATACAGTTTTTTATGTAAGAAAAGAGATTTTTGATCCTTTTCCCTGAATCTTTTTCTTGACATTCGCTCGCTCCCCTCCTCTTTGGCCTGGCCTTAGTATCAGGGCTGCCCTGGTCAGGAAAGATGAAGGGATTTTTTCCACCATGAAAAAGCAGACATTTCCTGAACCTAATTTTTTCTGTGTTCCCTTGTGTCTTGGCGATTGAAAAATATCGCTACCAAAAGTTCATCATTTGGAGTTCTGCTCAATTCCAGAGGGAATTCTGTAACAGGTTCTCTTTATACTGGGTCTTTTTGCAGTAAATTAGTGGGGAAAAAAAAAGGCTGAGGGTGGGTTGTGTGTGTGTGTGCAGAGAAAGTGCAACAAGTACAACCAGCTCAAACAATTCCTTGCCTTCTGGCAGCCGGCAATTTTTAAATTGCATCCTCTGATTTCATTTACTAGTTGTTCCAAGCTCCTGGTGAGTGCCACAATAGCTTTTAAGATTACTATGCTTCTTACTGATGGATTTTGAAGATTTGGGGATTTTTTGTTATTATTTTATTCCACTGCTTACCTTATGACTAAACTGTATCCTTTGTTTCCTTTAATTTTTCCCCTACGTTCTCACACCAAAGAGAATTAACAGCTCTACTGGTGCAGCATTTAGCATAAGCAGGGCCTGATCTTACTATAGACCTGTTAGATTACCTGTTGTTTTAAAGCTTTAAATCAAGACCAGGTGCCTGTCTAAAAACTGTACTGTGTTCAGTGGCAGAGACTGGAGATTAGACAGGAATTTGTATGTGAAATTCTACTATTTCCATCCTGAACAATCACAACACTTCTTCCCAGGTTTTTAAAGTATGTGAATCTATGAAAGATGTTATCAAGTTTTTAGCCTTTAATGATAGCAATGTGTTTAAGCTATCTTCTATCTAGTTTTGAATTTTCTAATTTTTATTATGTATATATGTATAATATGGTAAGAGATAGTAGGCATAAAACCAGTTATAACATATCTTTATAATTTATGGAGAGTGGTGAAATAAAATGAAATGTAGTCATAAATGATTTGTTCAGTTGACTAGTGAAGTGAGAAAGTTTGCATATGATTTGAGATTACCCATACCAGTAAGATTTAAATCTGACTATAAAGTGCTGCAGCATGGTTCTGAAATACTGAATACTGGGAAGATAAAATGGCAGGTGAATATGTTGACAATAAGAGGAAGGCAATGTCTGTGGGAAAATATACATATATGATTATAGATTAACTATTAGAAATAGGCAGAGGAACTGAACATTAATGAGGATAGATCTCTGAAATTACCAGTTCCTGACAATGGCTAGGAAATACCAGGACAGAAGTAAAAAAATATTCTACTCTATAAGCATGTGGAGCATCCTATCTGTAATTATAGTCACTTGCATGATAAAGAGTTAGTAAAATCATAAAAAGTCTAGAAAAGGGAGCAAAATTGGTTAGGAACATGGAGTGTAGGCTGGGGACAGTCTAGCTGTTTCATGACTGATGAGGAGCAGGTAAATAAGAAATAGTCATTGTTTATTCCAGTACAAGAAATAGGGTCACCAATGAAATTATTGTATAACCTTTAATTAAATTATGAAACTGATTACCACAGGATGTTGTGGAGACCAGGATATAAATGTGGTCAAAAAGGGATCAGACAATTCAGGAGAGTTAATTTAATCAGTGATTATTAGACATGATAGTCTGGAGAGTCAATGGAGAGAGAACAGCACCTCCAAAGTATGACTCATCCCATCCTCGGAGGAATGTCTTAGATCAACTTGCTGAATTGCTATCTGGAGATGACTGTGGCTTTGTTGGCCTAAATGACTATCTTAGTGTAGAGACCAAAATTTAAGAGCATTACAGTCAAGTGATTTTAATTCCATTACAGATGTTATATTCATATTCTAAAGTTGTGGGGCATTTTTACAGTTAAAAACTGGGTGCAATTAAATGGTGAAGACTACAAAGAAAGAATAGTTTTCTATTTGTCATCCAAGATATTTGTTTTTCTTAGCAGCAATTTAATTTGTGTACCTTATTGCAGAAGTATAAGAAATAGCAAAGAGATTATATCATCTTCAAAGTCACTCCCAGCCTCTGGAATCATTAGAGAGAGCAACAAACATATTTTATCATAAACCTTTTCACCTTCACGTTCCCCAGTGCTGAGTGAAGTAATCATGAGGTAATGCCAAGGAAGGCAGTGTTTGGTACTTCTAGCTTTCCAGATTCTACAAATAAATAGTCCAGGGTAGCTGTCAGTGCAACACAGCTGCTTAGCATCATGGATGGAATAAAAATATTTCACCCACTGCTGCCTCCTGTCACCTGGGAGCAGCAGTTGCTGTGAAAGGCACAGCTGTGTGAAAGTTATCCAGGCTGTTGCTTCTTGCCTGTTACTTCCATCAGTTCCTTCTCAACTTGGAGAGATACTCCCTGATCAGCTACAGCAAGACCCTCAAGGTTGTCTTAGGAAGTGTAACTGCCTTAAAATGGAACCGTATTTTTATGGTTACTTTTCCTTTTTCGTCCAGCACCTTTGTAGTTCAGTTCTGAGGGCCTCAACTATTCCCATGGACTATCAGTGACAGACAGCCCTGAGTTAGGAAAAAATATCCTGCCCTGTGAGAATTTGAGTTATATGTCATGCTTTCCAGGATTCATTGCCTATAATGTCTTTTTCATGCTAGGTTTTCTAAAGTAGTTTTTCCCAGGGGTGGGAAGTGAATCAGAACAGAGTTTTATTTTCCTACACAATTTAATGAAACTGCAGGCTGATATTTTAGATTTCCGATTTTGAGACCTTTGAAAAGATTTCTGAGTCAGCTTGTCCATGCTTAGCAACCTCTATCAATTGCTTTATCCTGGTGGATGATAAAGAATTCAGACAGTATTTTTGGGGAATTCCATAATCATCATAATTCAAATGTTTATATACCTTTCATTTGTTTTCTTTTATATTTTTGTCTGTATCACTGTTGCTTTTTTCTGTTTTGTGGAAGTATTGCCACAGCTTGTCCCAGAGCTCTTCCTTGGTAACAGCTTCCCATGTTCTTTGCTGAAGGAAATCTACATGCACTGATGTCCAAATCAAAAATGTTGCTAGAATTTTTTTCTCTCACTTTTTTTCTGTCATCACCAAACAAATATCTCCAAGAAAAGCAGTATTTTAGAAAGTAACCTGCAAAGTACACATCTCTTTAAAGTAAAAAAAAAAAGCAAAACCAAACAATAGACTGTACCTTGTGTGTTGTCCTTTGCAGGTTGAGGCACTGAAGTTCTCATGAGTGGTGTGGTGCTACTAATTGTGTGGTGCCTTGTACAGGTCTCTGTTTCCTCCTCTTTCCTCAGTATATGTATTTTATTATTCATGGCCATGCGTGCACACATACGGATTCAGCTGAGCAAGTATATCAGTTTTATTAGCACAGCCACAATAACCAGTTGTTATAGAAATTTATTCCATCCGATCTGTCATTGAAAAACAGTAGGAAGAAATCATTCCAATTATTTTTAATGTATGAAATTATAAAATTCTGCAGTCCTTTAGCATGAGAGGCTCTCTGCCTCCCTCTGGCTTGTTTTTTAACAGAAATACTGTGTACTGTGATTCATATTTAGAACTTATGAAAAGTTATATGTTTTACCTTGCTGTCTCTCAGAACTATTGTACTGAGTTACTACTCAGTGCACTACTCACACTGTTACTACTGTGTGTAAGTGAAGTCAAAACTAGAAGAAATAGCTAACAACTTCTAATTACTGAAAATCTAAGATTTTCTGTGTTGTATTTGTAATTAATTTTTTGTTACAAAGCACATATACAAGGCTTAGAGGCTTGCCATTAAAGTCATGAAATAATAATGAGGTTCCTGTGCTGAGGACACAGAGTCTCCTCAGAGACAGCCAGCTTTCCTTGCGCTTTGTCCTTTTTGCTCATTTTGCAGTTTCTATCAATATTAATGTGAGAGCGTATTCTTTTTTCCCCATAATATATAACCTTGCTAGGAGCTATGACATCTGTAAAAATACTGACATTATTTTCAGGAAAAGTGTGAGACTCCTGTGTATTATCTGTCAGTCTGATTTCAAATAGCAGTATTACTAGCATGTACTAATTAATGAGGAAATGCTAGGAAAGGGTTATGTGCATAACTGCTCTTTGATGTTGGGTTTGCCCATGTAACACAGTTACTCTGTACTGAAGAACTCATGTTCTCAATCTGCATTAAAGCCATTTTTACATTTTTAATTAAGTGTGTATTTTATGACAGAAATTGATTTGGCAGTTCTGGAAAGTGAAATTCCTAAAGGAGGAAGTACAATGAATCCTTCTAAATCCACTTCTGGTAGGGCCAGTTTAGTTTCTCACTTTCCTTGCCTTGACCTTTTGCTGAAATGTCCATCAAGAATATTAGTCAAGGCTGAAAAATGACTTGGAGATCATCTATGATTTGGACCTTTTTGTGCATTACTCTATAAAATAGCCAAGGGGACGATGTATATGGACAGGCACAAACCACGGGTGAGCTTACCAGCTCTCCTTTTGGCCCAGCTGACATGACAGCTGGCTCTTTGCCAGTTGCTGGTTGCACGAATGGCTGGGAAGGCTTGTTGGTTAACACACCATAAGCATGTTCAACTAGGTCAGAAGCACCTTATTTCCCACCTAATCTTCTGTTGCATAACAAAGCCACCCTCCAGCGGGAGTGGAGGGTAAGGGACAGCAGGCATTTTTCACAGCCTCCAGAGGGAGAGCCAATAGACAGAAGCATGATGAATTAATTTAGGTGAGCAGGGTTTCTCTGTGATGGCTTTTCTCTGTTGACAAAGCAGGGTGCTTTGGCACTTAGTTGGTTTATTAGGCTCAAGTTAGCTATCTAAATTAGGTGGGCAAGATCGCATTCAACTGATTCAGCTGCTTAAGCAGAGGTGTCTAGTGCAATCTGAAAAGCCCTAAAGTGTCTGAGACATCCATGTGGAGCTGGCAGATACCAATGCAAGAACCATCTGGGATACCCTGTGGCTAGTCAGCTGAGATGAACTGAGTTGCTTGAGTCTTACCAACTGATCCTTGCTAAGGCATCTCATCCTCTCTCTTCAACATGGTTACCAACCTGTCTGCTTAGAAGTAGACTGAAAAGGAACTCAAATGTTATTTTTAAATAAGCCATCAAGCCATCCCAAGTAAAATTATTGCATTTATTCCAAACCATAAAGGTTGGTCGTGATAGAAAAACTTTGCATTTCATAGTAGTGTGAGGATTATTTGAAAATTCTACCTTAAGAAAACATTGTCAGGTTTTCTTCTGTGTTTCTTTGACAGTCAGTGTTACTGCTGGTCAAATTTTAAGTATATTTTTCCTCCTCAAGCTGTTTACATGATTCATTTGCTCACTTGTTTGTATGAGTAACATTTTTGACCACCCCTCAATGTCCAACTCAAAAGTGTAAAGCCATTGATTTTATTCTGCAGAATTATGATTCATCTTCTCAGTAATGTATTTCCTCTGCATTTAATCATGCTCTATCTGAAGCAGTCACAAGGGATAGTTCTGACAATTGGTTTATAATGAATTTGGGGCGAGCGTTGCACCAATGGATCACTGGCCACAATGATGTAAACACTTTGTTTTGACTTTGAAAGGTTTTTAGGAAAATAAAAAGCTGTAATCTGCTTTCCTGCTAACCACTTCTGTTAATATCTGTCATAATATAGTCATGTGGTTTTTAATAATGTAGTTGTTTAACACATAGATCAAAATCATCAGTTGAAATCAGCTCACAGCTGTCATAGATGTGTGTGCAAAAGCAACCTAACTCCAGACATAGGTGTTCCTTTTTCACGTAGAAATTGAATGGAAGCAAAAGATTTATGCAGTAGCTTATATTTATTTCAGTTATCACAACATTATAGACCATATGCTCTTATCCCTACTCAGAGTTTTACTCCATCCTTTGTTAGTCATAGTTGTCATCACAGGACATAGGAGCATGAACAGGATGACAAAGAGATCCTATCACTGCTTTTTGAGTTGGGAACAGAGTGGAGACAGTATCTTGCTGCCTTTAATCCTGGCAGAGGTCGGAGGAGGGCTGTGCAGTGCTCACCATACCCACCTCTCCCTGAGAATCAAGAGCTCCGAGGCAGTACCGTGCACTGCTGGACACGGCTGCTAAGGAGGTTGTGGTGGATAAAGAGAGAGCTGAGTATTAGAAATGAGTTGGAGAAGACCAATCTTTAATGTAGCATTTAGAAGGTCTGAGTGAAAATTCTTATAAAGAATATTGTATTTCATAATAATTATTATTATTCTTACTCTTTGAGGCCAAGCCTTTACTTGGCTAAGAACTATACTAAGGAAAAAGCAGGGAATGACAAGGGCACGATGAAGCATGGAGCAGCCTGATCTCTGCAGTTCAGCTACTTAATTTGGTTTGGGAGGGGTAGGGTAGAAGAACTGTAAAAGGGTGGAAAATAGTTAATTTTTCCACTGCTTTGATGGAAGTAAATAGCAGTTCAGAAAAGACTGCCTGTATTTGGTAGACCAGTGTGTTGCACTTCTAATGGCATTAATCACACCTGAATACAGATTGGTACATAGGAATAGTAATCAACCTCAGCAAATGTATGTGCTTCCTAGTGAGATCAGGAGTGGCATTTTGATTCTAGGTTATCTACTGTCAATGAGTGAGGTAGGATTTTTTTTGCTTCACTTTAAGCATTTAGAAATCCAGTTTCAGATCTAAGCAGGTTTACAGGGCTGCCTCTACAATCAGCAGAAAGAGACACTTGATAGAAGGTGATTCATTCTGTCTTAAAATAAGCATGCATATATTCATCCGGCCTCTTTCAGACATTTCTCTCCACATGGAGTGAATCACTCTGAAATTTCTGGCCATATCCATTGACTGCAGAGGATCAAAGACAACTGACTTCTTAAACAGCTAGCGTTCCATGCGATTAATCCATCTTTGCAGAAAAGTAGGGCAGTATTGTTTAAGAGCTGGGATAAGGAATATAGATATAAATGAAGAATGTATCATTAAGTAGAGCCCAATGGCTTATGAGTCAGAGATGTGGTCTGAAAAAGGCACGTGATGGATTCAAACACAAATTAAAATAGGGCTGGAAGGTGAGCAGTAAATGTGCTTCAGGATAAGCATACCAATTTAGAGAATTTGGCTTTGCACATATCAAACATAAGGGTACAGTGACATTTCAAACTAACAATAAAGCAAACTGATAAAAAATAAGAAGACCTACTGTAAGACAAGTGGAGAGAATTGGTTTATTACTTTTTTAGAGGCAGTTACAGCACAATAAATTATTATTTATTTTAAAACAAACAAAAACTAAGAAAAAATTTGGTGCTTATATGTAAATGTGGTCAAGGCAGTGGCTAAAGTCTAAAAACCCGTATCCCCAAGCATGAACCATTGATAGTGTTTTTCTCAAAGAAGCATTTTAATTAAGACCAGTCTCTACAAATTACCAAAAATACTAATGTATCTTAAGCAGAGGAAATGTTGATCTATTTTGGCATAACAAAACTAGATAGATATTTGTAGTCTACATAAATGTTGTCCCATGGTTGTAGAACACAACTGGAACCTACTTAGAGAAACTATATCTTCAGGTAATCTTCACAAAAAGGAGAAGTTTGCCGCAACTATCCTACAAGAGGTGGAACACTGAACAGTGCATAGATATCTGAAATATCTAAAAATTGTGTAAGTCACGCTTCTGAAATGCAAGGCTTGGAAAGTGATGGTCAGTGCTGATGCATAACTTGTTCCAGTGACCAGTCCGAACTCGTGATGTCCAGTTGTTTATGGATTTCTCTGTTAACGTATCAGCGCATCTAATGAGGAGGCACATACTGGAAATCATATTCTAGAATAAAACCTCAGAGAAAGCAATATATTTGGTATAAGGCGTATAAAAAACTTGTCACAGCAACCAAAGCTCTGATGTTGTAGCACTCTGGATAATCAGACTAACCATCACTCAGGTGGTTGGAATGGTATTCAGCATATGAATTATAATAAAAAGATACAGTAAATGTTCTGCATGTATTTTAAGATTATTATTATTTACAAGGAAAAAACTGAAGAGAGTAGATCACTGAAGAAAATACCCATTTCACTGCTGAAAAACGAGGCTTCTTCCTCAACTCAGACCTTCTTTTTACTTGCTGATCACCGTAGTTGATAGAAGTTGGGCCAATAGGAAAGTGAAACTGTGGCAACAGATGTACATACATGTTTGTCTGACACCCAGGATTAATAAGCATATTGTTCTCTTCAGAAATTAATCACCAATGCTCTAGAACATGTCAGTCACCAAATTCTGACGAAATATTGGAGAAGTGGATGTGAAAAAATAAACCAAACCACAAACAATTTTGAATCACAGCATGAAAGAACACCAAGTGATGAAGTTAAGGAGGATGTAAAAAATTTCTTAAGAACCACTGATAATCCAGAACCTAAGCTTTCTGTAGAAATATGGACACTCTCCTCCTTGTGGTCTAAAAAGAGTTGACAGAAAGAGCAAGCAAAAGAGGCATTTTGTCCCTCTTTTTCCAAGTTCAAAGCTAAGTGATAAAGCCTGGAAGCTCGTCTAGCACTTGTGTCTTGTTGAACAGCACTTGTGTCTTGTTGAACAGCCCAGGCAATTCCCTGCTTTCTGGTACATACCTTCTCCTATGTCCACTTGTAAAGGAGGACAGGTAGTTATGGCTGTAAGATGTTTCCCAATCTAAACGAGAATAGGTGGCAGAAATAAGACCCCGCAATGTACTTCAGGCTGCATGTCTGCGGGTTAGTTTATTACACAAGCTGCCAGCTTCATCACTGGGCACTCCCAGGGATACATCAACAATGAAGCTACTGGTGAGTCTGGTATTGCCCTTGATTTTCATGTTGAAAATGTAGAGAACTCCATTTTTGTTTTATTCCAGACTCAACAGAAAACAAATCCACACTTTTCATGAAATAAATTCACCTAGAGAAAAAAAGCCCTACATACCAGTCATTGTTGTGTTAGACCATCCTCCTTTAGAGGAGACAGCTTTTACCCTTTCAAATGTTTTTTTTTAATTGCTTGAATCTAATTGAATATCCATCTCATTTCAAATAAAATTTAAAAATATATCTCTCTTCTTTTGCTTAAACCTCTTCTCTCCATTTATTATTCAATTCAGTTGGATAATTGCATTCCTTAATGTCATTACTCTCTTTTTCCCCATTTCTTTTACACAGAAAGATTGCAGGCCTGCATCTAATCTTTGGTAAAGCCAGTAAAGTAATCTGAAATCACTGGATTTATTCCAGTTTTTGCTGTAGTGTAATATAAATCAGAATCTAGCCTGCTTGTTTCAGCCTCAGTTTGAGGTTTATGTTATCAACAGTAAATTATGACTGCTTCTAACTTCCATATGGAGTTATACAAACACAAAAATTCTTCTTCTTTTTAACCGGTGGGCTTCCCATCATTTTGGGATGGGAAGCGTAAGTTTATTTAAAATCTCAAAATAGAGCCCAGTATGTTGTATGAAGGAGCAAGTTGGTAGTTCAGGGTGAGTTTTGCTTCTAAGTAGAGAGAACATGTTCCCAAGGTCACTGATGGGCAATATACCAATACCATGAAAGTGTATTAGCTCTATCTATACATCATAATCAATTTCTCCTCAGATTACTACTGAAAGTATGTCCATAGTTCTTGAGTCACAGAATGCAGAGGCTAGCAGGGACCTGCTAAGAGCAGGGTCAGCTAGAGGAGGTCCACAGAGCTTGGTGTTGCCTGGTCCCATTTGGCTTTCACTGTATCCAGTAGTCTCTGCCCTGGTGCCTCTGCCAGTGTCTGGGGTGGTTCTCCTTGCCTGAATTTTCTGCACTGATAATCCACCTGGAGGTGGATTGCTTTCATCTTCCACTCCTACAGGTTGTCACAGCCCTTTTTCCTTGCTGGCAAAGTGCAGGCGTGGAGCTGCTGTGTGTTTGGATCCCTGGGTTCTGAGAGAGGAGCAGGAGGATGAGACTCAGACAAGTGAGTCACAGATGCCACGACACTGCAATGTCCACCGTGAAGTAAAGGCTTTTGGTCATTGAAGAGGATCCAATTGGCTGGCTTTCAGGAGAGACAGTGAGGGGAGAAAGACAACTGCTGCCATCACTAGTTCCTTCTAAGCTGACTGACCCATTTTAAAAAGGTTTAATAGTTGTGTAGTACCTATTCGGTGTCAGCATATTAGAAGATCTTTATGGTATCCATATTGTATCCTTTGCCTGGCAAGGTAATAGGGAGGCTACAGGAGTGGTTTCTGTGAGAAGCTGCTAGAAGCTTCCCCCATGTCTGCTAAAGCCAATGCTAGCTGGCTCCAGAACAGACCTGCCACAGGCCAAGGCTGAGTGGGTGGTGGTAGTGCCTCTGGGATAATATAGTCAAGAAGGGGAAAAAAAATGGGCAACTGCAGCTGGAGAGACAAGTAAGTATATGTGAGAGCAACAACTGTGCAGACACCAAGGTCAGTGAAGAAGGAGAGAGAGGAGGTGCTCCAGGCACCAGAGCAGAGATTCCCCTGTAGCCAGTGGTGAAAACCATGGTGAGGACCCCACGCTGGAGCAAGTGGATATCCAAAGGAGTTTGTGACCACATGGGAAGCCCACGCTGGAGCAGGCTCCGGGCAGGACCTGTGGACCCTTGGACAGAGGACCCCACTCCGGAGCAGGTTTGCTGGAAGGACTTGTCACCCTGTGAGGGACCCATGCTGGAGCAGTCTGTTCCTGAGGGACCCATGCTGGAGCAGTTCCTGAAGAACTGCAGCACATGAGAAGGACTCACATTAGAGTAATTAATGCAGAACTATCTTCCATGGAAGGAACCTCATGCTGGACCAGGAGAAGAGTGTGAAGAGACCTTTCCCTGAAGAGAAAGGAGTGGCAGAGACAACATGTGATGAACTGACCCCAACCCTCATTCCCCATGCCCCTGCACCACTCAGGGGAGGAAGGAAAGAATTTGGGAGTAAAGTTAAGCCTGGGAAGAAGGGAGGAGTGGATGGTGTAAGATTTGTTCCTATTTCTCATTATCCTACTCTGATTTGATTGGTAATAAATTAATTTTCCCCAAGTTGCATCTGTTTTGCCCATGATAGTAATTGCTAAATGATCTCTCCCTGCCCTTATCTTGACCCATGAGCCTTTCATTGTATTTTCTCACCCCAGTCCAGCTGAGGAGGCGAGTGATGGAGCAGCTTTGGTGAGCACCTGATGTCCAGCCAGGCTCAACCCATCAGTGTCATGCAACAGTTATCAGAACCTTCTCCTCTAAAATACCTTCATCTTTTGCACAAACTGGGGAGAAAAAAGTCTTTCCCTGTCCAGTGTGGTTCTGCTATGGAAGGTATAAACAGGTTTTGGGGTTATCCCTGTTTCATGCAAGCTTGCTGAGAAACTGTGTTGACAGCTAATGTGAGGAGGTGCTTCACAAGTTGCCTAGGAAGCATAGAATCATAGAATGGTTTGGATTGGAAGGGACCTGTAGAGATCATCTAGTTCCAACCCCCCTGCCATGGGCAAGGATGCCTCCCACTAGACCAAGTTGCTCAAAGCTCCATCCAGCCTGGTCTTGAACACTTCCAGGGATGGGGCATCCGCAGCTTCTCTGGACAACCTGTTCCAGTGTCTCACCACACTCATCGTTAAAAAAAAAAGAATTATTCCTAATATCTAATCGAAATCTGTCTTTTTTCAGTTTAAAACTGTTACCCCTTTTACTATAGGCCTTGGTAAAAAGTCTCTCTCCATCTTTCTTGTAAGTCCCTTTGATATATTGCAAGGCTGGAGAGTGCCTTCTCTTCTCCAGGCTGAGCAACCCCAGCTGTCTCAGCCTTTTTTCATAGGACAGGTGTTCCAGCCTTTTGATGATTTTTTGGCCCTCCTCTTGACCCACTCCAACAGGTCCATATCTTTCTTGTACTGGGACCCCAGTATACCCAGGTCCAATTCTGCAGAGCTGTTCTTAATCCGGTAATCCCCCAGTCTGTATCGATACTGTACATTTCCCTGACCCAGGTGCAAGTTGGAGATGCTTGCACTTGGCCTTGTTGAACTTCATGAGGTATGTGTATGGAGAAGGCCCACTTCTCCAGCCTGCCAGGGCCCCTCTGGATGGCATCCCTTCTCTATAGCATATTAGCTGCACCACTCAGCTTGTGTCATCTGCTGTTGAAATGCTGCACATTAGTTGTAGCCTTTGGTTTGAATGGGAAAATTCCTCTTCTTTTCTACATGCACTGTTCCTCCATGGAGCTTTGAGTATGAGATAGTCAGGTTTTTGTGTGTGTGAAAGACAGGCTCTGGATTTCTTCTTCAGTGAAACAGTAAGTGTATTTGAAGGAATGAAGCGTCTGTGTGGCTTGATAGCCTGCTTCTTCTATCTCTCCTCCCTGCTGACATTAGTAGAGAAAAGGCAGTGTCAGAGGAGAAAGGAACAATGCTGGGAGTTGTCAGGAGTTAACAGTTATTATCAGCACACAGCTGGAAATCTGATAAACAGCTTGCTCAAAAATAATATGAAAACTTTTTTGTTATTATAGATTATACACATGGTTCTCTGCTTTTCTCCAGCATTTAATTGTTTAGGGTTTTGGTACCTCTATATATTTATACATGCTGGAGTCTTTACAGTGTTTAATGTACCATTTATAGATTTGTATTGTGTCAAAGATTGCAAAGACACCCACCACACTTGCCTGCTCAGTGCCTGGATTTCACATGTAGTCCCCAGGAGTCAACACGTTCCTGTGGGAGCTCGTGGGCTGGGAGTGGGCAGAGGGGTGGGAATGAAGCACAGCTTTCCTTCTAACCTAATGAGTGCCTGCCAGCACAGCTGAGCTGGCAAAGTGAGTGTTGTCATTTGCTTCTGGCATAGTCCACACGACTCATTCCTGTTTCCCAGAGCCAGGGAAGAACAAGAAAAACATGCCTCATGCAAGGGAGCTCATTTGATGCACAGACCTCACGAGGCTGCAGAGATGTTGCTTGACTCACCCCTTCAGCTCAGGCAGGATTACTGGGAAAACAAGAACATGAACATGGGAAGGTGTCAAAGCAGCCAAAATATACTGAGATAGTTTGGGGTGGCCCCATTCAGTTAGGTGCCCATGCCCAGGGACATAAGGTGAATCTCCCTGCACTCCTGGACTCAGTGAGGGGAGGACGGTGACTGCTGTCACCAGCACATCTTCCTTTGGATGACCCCTTTTTCTCTTAGCTCTCCATGGAAGGAATTTAGTGCAAGTAGGCAGTCCCATTTCTGTCTGTTTCACAGACTCACCTAAATTGGAGGGGGCCTCTAGAGATGCTTTAGTCCAGCCCGCTACTCAAGTAGGGTCAGCTAGAGATGATTGCTCAAGACTGTGTCCAGTTAGATTTCAAGTTTCTACAAGGATGGAGACTCTACAACTTTTCATGATAGCCTGTTCCAGTGTTTGATTACCCACAGAGTGTAAGAGCATTTTCTTGCCTTCAGATTGGATTTCCTGAATTCCAGTTTGTGCCCATTGCCTCTTGTTTCTCTGGGCACCCCTGAGGGAGTCTGGCTCTGCCACCTTTGTTTCCACTGTTGGATATTTAGACACACATTTATAAGATCCCCTAAGCCTTCTCTTCTCCAGGCTGAACAGCCCCAACTCCCTCAGCCTTTGCTTGTATGACAAGTGCTCCAGTCCCTTCATTACCTTCATGGCCCTTCACTGAACTCACTCCAGTAAGTCCATGCCTCCCTGGTATGGGAAGCCCAGCACTGGCTCCAACACTCCAGATGTATCTCACCAGGGCTGAGCAGAGTAGAAGAATCGCCTCCCTCAACCTGCTGGCAACATCTTCCTAATGCAACTTGAAAAGAAATTGTTTTTATATAACTGGGATTAAGGAAAGCATGCAAAATGACACAGAACTGTGCTTGTAGGGACATGGTTGGACATTGTTGGTGCTGTCTGCTCAAAGGAATTTGGATTGTTTTTCAGCACAAATATGAGATGTTCGGCAGCACTCAGTTTACTCTTCCTTAGGAACAGCCAGATATATTTGTTTGCACTTGGTGCCTTTGAACATTTGAACACTTGCCGTGGAGGCCAAAGGGGAACAGAGAGAGGGGAAAGAGGAAGCAGGTGGGAATGGAACTGTGGAACTGTGTTAGCAACAGTTTGGGGGTGTTTTGAAATCATTAAACAAGCAAACAAGCTTCTGTAAGTTGTGTTTTGCTATGAAGCTCTTTTTTTTTCTTAGGTCTCTAATAAAATTCTGGTTTGTAAAACTGTATCCCTGCTGCCAGTTTAATAGTGGCAAGGCAAGTGGCAGAGGCAGACCTGATAAACCTGTGCAGGAATTGCTGTACAGTGTTCCAGGGAAAAAACCTTGCCAGGAGGTTTGATGATGATTGTGTAGAGAGCGGAGAGCTTTTGAAACAGCACAAGCATGCGAGGGACACATGATAGCATTGCAGGAAAGCTGTCAAGCAAAAGATATGAATAGCAAAAAACTGTTTTAAAACCTGGTATGGTCTTAAAACTGAAGCAACTGCCTTCCTCTTCTTACATGTGATTTAATGCCCGTTACCTCCAAAGCCCCTGGTAAATCACATCAAATCAGTTTGCTAAGCCACGCTGCTGAGTCATTTTAGAGCAACTTCCAGCTGCTGCTGCAGCCCTTTCCTGCTTCCCAGGCTGGCTGGCATGGACCTCCTGAGGTCTAGCAGAGCAAAGAGCAGGCAAAGACATCCTCATATTGTCCTACTGCTGGCTCAGCCTGCACTGCTTCAGATAGGGGATTGGTTGTTTAATAAAATTCCATCATTTAAATCTTTTAAATCTGACCCTCTTAAGGACCTGTAAAAGCAGCAATTAAGGTGTTACTTAATGAAGTACTGAAGTACTACTATATTAAGCATTTCTGAAGAGCTCGTTTCTCTGGGTAGCTGATGGGCTCTTTGCAACATTCCAGCCAAGACGATGTGTTTTTAAACTCAGCCTTCATTGATGCTGCTATTTGTGGCCAGCAGTAGAGTTGTAGTGTTTTTCTTGGTCTCTCCCTGGATTGTCTTGCCCTTGCTGACATCAATAAGCATTCTCCTTCCAGAGTAATCTCATTGGGAACAGATTTGATACCTTTACTGATGCTAAGTGCCACCCACATACAGGGTTCCTTGTTTATCAGGAATCTCTCCCCCATGACGATTTGCAATCAAAGCATGTTGCTTTTTCGGTTTTTGTTGTTGTTTTTTCCCTTTCATGATTTTTGCCAATCAGAAAATGCATCAGAAGATGAATAACATTGCTTGGATTGTCACATTGCATGGTCAGAAGCGTGGAATTTGGAAGCAAATATATACTTTAAAAGAATAAAATTTACTAAACAAAGAAATGCTTGCAGAGTGACCTTTCACTCTTGAAAACTTAGTGGTTGTGCAGCTGTTCTCTCCTGTCTTTCCTAATGCATATTCATAGATTTTCACAAGGAAAAAGCATGTTTGAGAAACCATGATTATAAATTAATTAAAAATAGTTTAATTTTAGAAAATTAAATGTGTTGGCAGTGGCATACTCATTGCTAATGGGTGATTGTACTTTTTCAATAATAAGAAGAGATTCAATGAAACACTAGAAGATGTCAGAATGTGATTAACTAGATAATCTATGTATTTGAGTTTTTATTTTCAAATAAGATGGATCTCCCAGAGCCAGAAGTGTGAGTTTATATTTGATAATTATATGAGACTCTCAAGTTTTCTTGCTGATTGTAATTCAATTCCATAAGAAAAGACCTTTAAAATGAGAAGAAAGAACGAGTGCCTCTAATTACAGGAAGGCATCGTGACCAGCTTGGTCAGGTTGTTCAGCCCCTCGTCTTAAATAGAGCCTGGCAGATTATGCACCGTAATGTGCTGGAGCAGCAAATAAGAGTACAGAACCCAGCAGTCCCAAATTATACCTTTCTCAAATACTGGCTTGGTTCTTGTTTCAAAAAATAGTTTTTGAAAGTGTTTATCAAGATGGCAGCTGTGGTTTTCATTTACTAAAGGATATTACAATGTGAGATACATCAAGGATGGCTGGAAGGTGTTTTCATGTTACTGGATGACCTATGGCAGAAAAGCAGCTGACAAAACTTTAGTCAGGGATCTTCATCACAGAGGCACAGAATTCTCCGAGTCTGATGATAGAAAAAGTGATGTGTGGATATGTTTGTCCAGCTTCTTATTCATGTATTCTTACGTAAGTGCTTTATGCCCATAATGTACATAAAGTGCTGAAAACAACGTAGCTAACTTGGGATGACAGTGGTGAGATTCACAGTTCTGTCTGCTTCCACTTCTGTGTAGTGCCAGATCCAAGGGCTGTAAACCTAACACAATAAATACAGAAACATTGCTATTACAAAAAATTTGTCAGTCAAACCCACATGATTGTTGCCCATTGAGGATGCTTTTTTCGTGTGTGTCGTTGAGTTAAACATTACTTGGGTCAAGCATCCAGGTGAAAAGATTCGAGTAAAAGAACACTTGGCTAAATTAAGAGGCCAGAAGATGCCTTATGAATGCCTAAGGTAGTTAATATAATTGTTGAGAATCTTTAAGGGCCCTTTGGGCCCTAAGCAAAGCACCTTATGACTGCAAAGGGTAACACAGTTTAAAGGAGAAAAAAGAAAAAAAAAGGGAAAATATACAGGCCCCTTAAAGATTAAATGAAATCAAACAGTCTTGTTTCACTTAGAAGCCATCTGAGTTGGAGCTAGAGAAATAACTGTATTATGCTTTAGTATGCTTTAGTCTCTATGGGATTTAAATTCTGATTATGACAAATTAGGTCAATGTCATACACGAGAAGATGAGGACTTCAAAGGTAAAGCTGGGACAATTGTTCTAAATACTATAAATTGCAAACCCGTCGTTTAGTCAAAACAGCTTATTTCTAGAAATCTGCGTGTACACACACAGGCCTGTGGTGATCAACTGAAAGGTTGAACCCTACCATATTTGTGCTAAGTTTACCAAAATGTGAGGATGGGAGCTTGGCAAAGCTTCAAAGTAAGTTTAGAGCAAGCAGTGTGCTGTCCTTAATTAAAAGCTGTATGAGTTCTTGCAGCATGTTCTTGGAGAAGATGCAGGGCCTCGAGCAAGAAAGCACTGTGGCTTCTCACAGTGCTGGTAGAGAAAGGATGTGCAGGGCCTGTGGAAGGAGGATCTGCTTGCTGGAAACACCCCAAGAAATGGTGGCCCACTTCCACCTCCAGTTACATCTGTGCACAGCACACTTGTCTATCAGCCATGTCACAAAGGCATCGAGACATTTCTAGCTGGAGTTTCTAGCCCGATAGGTTGTGGTATCTTGTACTTTCCGATGACCGAATTTTCCAACTTTTTACCAAGTGAATGCTTTGATGAAAGACACCTTCCTTCTCCAAGTCAGGGATGTTTGTGTAGCCAAGTCATGTTCTGTTTTGGCAAAGGGGGTTGTGCCAGCCCTGGTTGTCCTGGTGGACTGGGGGTTGTAAGAGGGGGTGAGGACCATAGCCAAAGGGGAGAGGGGCCATGAGGTGTTTCAGGAAGACACCTGGTCCCACTGGTGGTATGGCACTGGGGCATTGGTTGACCACACAGAGAGTAATGGTTAACTTCAGTCCTGCTCAAGGAAGGTTTCTATGAAGGAAGTTATATAAATATATTGATTTATTGTAACAGAGCAAAATATGTCCTTCTGAGAAGAAAGAGAATTCCCCTTAGAAATAGGGGAAGATGCCAAAAGAAATAAATTAATATCAGGAATAGGTGGTGCTATGGATTAAAAATCAATGCATTCAATGTGTTGCTGTCATTAGAAACAGATGCTATACTGGGAGATAAAAATGGAAATGCTAGGCTAAGCTCAGCAAAGAAATTATTCATGGCTTTGCAGTTCTGCACAGGAAAAGCTAAGTACTGTCTGTCATCTAATTGAAAAATGACCAAAATACAGCTCCTGTCATGAAACAAAATGTAGTAGAATTGGAAGAAGTTAAAGAAAAGGATTTCTCAAAAGTTCTCTCAAAGAACATCTTTGGTCATCAATGGAAATACCTCAAAGGGCCAACATGAATAGTACTAAAGTTACTTTATTTATCTGTACACATATGCATATTTTGCCTTTTTTTATGTTTTATTTTTAATATTTATAATGACGTATACAAAATATATAAAACAAATGTACTGGATATCTCCAGAGTTAACAGTGAGTTAACAGTGATGAAATACAAACCATCTATTGTGTATCAACTATGAGTAAATACATACATATAGATATACTTCTATGTATACATGTGTGTATATATACATATATATGTGCGTATATGTAAGAATTACATTTATTTTTCTAGTTCAGTTTCATACTTTTTTGAGAAATTCTCACATTGCTTCCTCCCAGTGGAACATCTAGTGCTGTACATTACAAGCTTGTCTGTCCACAGCCTTGTACCTGTGAGGAGTAGCTACTAACATGGGTGCTTTATCAAAAGAGATTTTCAAGACAACAATAACAAGAAATTCTGTGGACATCCCTAGATCTGTGAAAAAAATTTGTTAAAATCAAAGAAAAAGTGAAGTCATCTCTTTCAGCCTTAGTGTAAAGAAAAACTAGAAATTACTTAATTTGAAGGCAAATTAGCAGTCTGTCTTCAGGCCTTAAGACTCCTAAATGAAAGAAGAATTTTGTCTTTCTCACCAGTTTCTGCCTCTAATATTCAAGCATAGCTTAGGTTCCTGTTCACTAGTGAATCCATGGAAACTGTGTTTGACTAAAAGCAGCCGTGAGTACAAAACAAATGATGTGTTTGAGCTTTGTCGCTGATTCCAGTTTAAAAAGTTCACAGAAACTTGGCTAATTGTATTAATTTATTTCTTCTTAAGGCAGAATGGGGAAACAGAATAGCAAGCTGGCCCCTGAGGTGATGGAAGATTTGGTGAAGAGCACGGAGTTCAATGAACATGAGCTAAAACAGTGGTACAAAGGGTTTCTAAAGGACTGTCCAAGCGGTAGACTGAACCTTGAGGAGTTTCAGCAGCTCTACGTAAAAGTAAGTTATTTATTAAGTTCCTGTAATTTGACTGTAGTAAAGGTTGCAAAGTAATGTAAAGCAAACACGATCAAGAGTTGCTAGTCATTAAGACTAAGGAATACCTGTGCTAGAAGAAGCAATGGTGAAGATGAGATAAATAAGAGATGCTACCCTCATCACACCAGCAATTCATATAGCTAGAGTGACCAGAACCACAAGTTTAGGAAAAAAACCTGTGGTTTACTCACAATAAATATATTCTCTACACTCTCTAGTTTATGGGCGTTCACCTTCAAAGAGTGGTTTGTGGTCCTGTTCAATAAACGGTGCTGTACCTGTGTTATACCACTGGAATATAAGCTGTGTGATTGCTGCACCTACTCATGTAAAAGACTGTCCTTCTGGTTTCAGCAAAATTGTTGAAGTTGTGTCAGTGTGTTCTGCAGATAAATTACGCACTATGCACAGAAGATTTCTTTCTTTAAATTTTAAGTATTGCCTTTATTTTTACCCTGCTGTCTCCTTGCCCTAATTATATAGGAAAGGAAAAACAGGCTGCTCAGTGTATTTTCTTCTTATTTTTTATTATTCTATCAAGTTCAATGTAGTCTTTTCCTTAAATTTATTATGTATTTATTCTGTAACAAGAAGACTGTGGGACAGCATAAGAAGTGTATTCTTGTTATAAAGATAATTATATTTTAATTCAGAATTGAGTGTCTGCCTAAAGGTCAGAGACTTCAAAGTGATTTTAATTAGGAAAAATATTGGATGGTGATGATGAACGGTAGGATCAGAACAATTCATAAATACAATGTGAGGTTGAATGAAAATAAAAAGCCTTTCAAATATAAATAGTTAATATTGAGCACATGGACAATTTCTGCAAACAAGTGGAACTATCTCTCTTTTCCCTTAAATAGATGCTACAGTCCCTTCCTACATTTCTTCAGCCTTTAACCAGATCACTCTGCAAATTATTACCTAGCCCTTCTCTCCTTCTAACGAATGGTCTAACAAGAACTGCTAACTCCAGCTTACATAAATAAGCTTCTGTCTTCATATTTTAATATTTATGGCTTAAGATGTTGCCTCGCAATCCTTTTCTTAAGAAATGACTGACTTGTAATAACTGTTATTTTCAATGAAAGAGTTTTTATTGCCTCAGGTATTATGCTTTTTATTAACTGAAAATTCATAGCTTCCATTTTAAGTAGTACTTGGTGCACATCCACCAAGATTAGATATCTAATAATTTTTCTTACATGTTTCTGGGGAAAGTAAATGGTCTTTACAAAATGTGAGTTACTAATGAAGTACATCAAATTCTTAATTCTTGAGAAATCATTATTTAATTTTTTTCTTTTCAAATTACAATAAAGATATTAATTTTTTTTTTAATGATTTTTGTGTTTTGGGGAAAGATACCTCCTGAAAGCAGCTCAAAGCTTTTTGGACTTCCTCCCTTCAAAGGGATGTTTGATGTGTTCACCGATATTTCACAAAGGTACTTTGCTCATGAAGAAATATCAAAGAGTAAATTCAGTATTATGTTTACAAAAATGGTAGTGCAACAAATAACATGATGAGCATAGCAGTATTCTGCACTTGAAATTTGGAGATAGCTCTGTAGTCTTACTAAGCTGCAGTATCTGGCTTTTAGTTTTATGGCCTCATATATTTTTAGATATGCACATCAAGTAAGATTGTCTCCCTTGCTTTGGTAGTTATGGGGTTTTGAGATCTGCTCTGTAATGGTACTGTCATATATTTAGTCCAGTTTATTGTCATTCTATATATAATGTCTATATACAGGGCAAAATACTAATTTTGCGGAGGAGAAATACAATTAGCTGTAGTAAATCCAGAGCTTTACTTCTTGTTTTGTCACAGAAGAGCTTGTAAGATAATGGCCCTGGGCTCTCGGAGGAGCTAATAGTCTGAGTGCTGTCAGTGGTGGCGACTTCTCCTCTGGAGGACGTTCTGCCTGCCCTGGCTGCCAGCTGCAAACAGAACCCCAGATGCAAAATTAGATTTTTGCAGGAGACCCAAATCACAATGATTACATTAACAGCATTTCAACTCCTTTAATGCGTATCCAGGGTGAAAACGTATGATGCATGTGTTGATTAATAATTCCTCTGCATGAACTTACAATTGAGAGGGATGACATTTTATCTCTTGGCCTGAACTAGATTTTACTGAAGAAGATTTCCATCAATAAATATATATGGGAAAGAAATACAAGACTTATCTTCAGTTCAGATTTACATTTTCTTCAGATGACACCATTTCTTTATTCATGAGAGTTGTTACCAATCCCCACTTTCATGTGGATTGGTAAAAGGGTGTTTGGTCATCAGATTGAGATGCAAAGAAAGCTCTCCTTTTCTTTTACTCACACACACTAGAACTTATGCTTAGCTTAAAAAGCAAAAACTTGTTATGCTGTATCAGGAGCATTATTTTGAGGTGAATTTTCTGTTTATCTCCACTCACTGCTCTTCCATGCTAATTAAAGAGTGGGGTGCACAATCTTGGGGCAAAGAATCTGCATTTTTTTTTATAAAATGTAACCAGAAAATGTGTCCTGGGATCACACCTGATGCATTACTGTGTCTATTGTCTGCTAATAAGATAGAGTCGCTCTGAAGTAAAACATCCAGAATATGTGTGATGTGGTTGTCAGTCTTTATCACTAACTCTTCCACTCTATGTATTTCCATCAATTGTACTGTGCTGTTTACTGATGTAGATGGCAAGACTGTATTGACTAAAGGGGGAATCACTCCAGCTTGGCTTGGATGCCTTTGCTATTGAAGTTTCCATTATGAATACAAATCATGCAGTGCTTAAAATAAACAGTAGTTATACACACGGACTCTACAGAACATTTTTTTGCATCAATTTTAGTGGAAGTGTCTATAAAAAAATTTAGTCAAGAACACCTCTTTTAAAGAAGCAGCTAGTAGTCAGAAATATTCTTTATACTCTTGCACGTTTAGCATTTTCTGCAATCTTACAAATTCAATAAAAAGCCGTGGTACATTTTTTGGTGGATATATTCTTGGGATCCAGAATCTGTGGCAAGCTATTAGGGCTCATGTTTCCCTCTGTGTTACTGAATAAGGTGAATGCTTCAGCAGTTTTGGAAATAGTTTATGGAAGAATTGCTTATGTACTGTAAGCCCAGAGCCACAAAGAGACCTAAATGCTGAAACACCAAGTTAACTGCCCTGACAGTTTGCACAGAGCTTGGAAGAGGGAGAAATTTGTGGATACCATTCTGAGAAGGCTGAAAAACAAGCCAGTATGTTGTAAACAAATGTGCCAAAAAAACCCACAAGGTAGTGGTCTGGACAGGAATTTGTATTAAATTCTATGTTTCTCCAGGGTATATGCATCTGTTTTCCTATGGGAGTTGCATCTTTCAAACCTCTCCTGCAGAGAACTATCTAGGACATTAGAAGTCAACGCGAAATCAAGTGTCTGAAGTCCTTTTCTGTCTCTCTTAAATAAAAAGATAATGTGAATGCCTCATCTTTACCACAGTAGTTCTCATCAAGTGCTCATCAAGCTGTAGGAAACTGAATCAATTATCATGTTCCTCTAGAGTTTGAACCTGCACTGGTTGCCCTCTCATTGCTCTACCTGTGATGAGATAGGCCCTTCTGGGCTGCTGGCAACATCCCAATTAACCTTCTTTTCTGCAGGAGATAGCCGTAAGTAGCACCGAACAGTCTGGAACCTACCGTTTCCATCTTCAAAGGGAATATCGTAACTATTAAGCTTAATCCTTACTTGCTTTCTTCATTTTCCTTTTTTCTATTCTAAAAGATCCTTAATTTTTTTATCCTACATAAAACAGCATTAGCATTGTGGGCAGAAACCTGAAGGATTTAATATGCAAAAATTACATTAAAATAAAATATACCACTAAAACATTCTGGACTGTTCCAATCATTCTTTAGGGTTTCTTGCAGTCTAGAGGGCCAAATGCATTTTCCTTCAGATCTTTTGAATTCACTGGGTTTAGATGAATATGCCCTAGAGTGTGTAAGTGTGCATAATCAGTGCTAACGCTCACAGGAATTATGCATGTTTATCAAGTGGAAAATAGGCTTCTATATTGTGATACTTCTTGGAACTGGGTCACTGAACATGAGAAGCATATCCTCTGGATTAATAACAGATACAAACACCAATGATCCTTTAACTGGAAAGGTAAGGTTGGGAGTGATCATGATACAGTGCTAACATTAAATAAAGTTATTTGCTTTGTGAATTTATCACACATCTATTTTTTTTCTATTTTGTGGTTTTATAGATAACATTTAAATAAAAATTTAAAAAGTAATGCCATTTGATGAATTACAGTCAAATAGTTTGTCATATTTTTGGCTTCTATCTCACATTTCCTGCCTTGAAAGGAATTGATTTCTAGTCCCTCATTTTAATATGCGCAGAACAAAAGAATCCCCAAAATCTATTGAAATTTAAATGGGTATATTTGCAGCCTCTTTTTCTCTCTCCAGATTTTCAAGACAGGCTAGCGTCTTTCTAAAGATGGCAAATGTTAGATTAGAGCTGCGTTTCAGGCTTTCAGTGTCTGGGAAGAAGTGGGATTCCAGGACAGCACAGCTGTGTTTACAGATACCCCTAACATAGATGCAGTTGCACTGGCAGAAGCTGATTTTCCTGAGATTATCTCTTTGAACTGGAAGAGCTGTACTGGTTTTACGAGTGCAGTTTTGGCCACTTAAGTTCTCCCTGTAATAAGAGTACTTTTTAGTTATATTATACCAATGATAGGTATGTGGCACTTAATATAAGTAATATATTCAATGTATTTTACCAATCCTGAATTGCTAAACAACAACAGTATGTTTTGAAATTGGGCAGATTATCAAAAATACTGATGTATGTACTCATGCAATGATTTTAGCCCATGCTGTTGCTCCGTTCCAGAAGAGTGCATCTGGGGTGCTAGCAGTCTTCCTGAACAGTATAACAGTGTATTTGTTGGATACACCACCTAAAACTAACTGCAACAGAGAAAACGTGATATCTATTTCTTTATAAATATGATAATTCATAACAGGTTAATAGTACTGCTGTGTTACTGAATTTTTAAAACCGATATAGAATAATAAAACTATTATTGTTACATTACAGAACAATCAGACACAGAATTGTGAAGCAACAAACAGTTCTGATCCATGGACATTACAGGGTGGCTCTGGAAGAAGCAGCACATGTAGATAGACAAATAGAGAAGTACCAGTAACTTGATTGGCAACCAACATTATTGGCATGAGTGGAAGTTTTTATCTGGGGGGTTGTAGAACAATCTGGAAGTAAAGATTCTTAAGCAGCACTTAATACAAATCTGCACATTTGAGACAATTGCAGTAAAATCATTAGAAACAAATGCTCCTAAAGAGTAAAAAACTTTTCACCAGAAGTGCAGTGAAAATTCCTGTGAAAGGAAAATTAATAGAGCAGAATTCAAAAGGCAGTATGCTGAAAAGCAAAGGTAGTTGTGGTCCAGCATTTTCACAGGGGAGTGCTTTTCATGACTGTGTTAAAATTGTGTTCTGATAACTTTAAAAACAAAAGAGATTGCAACTGCTTTTCATATAGGACTTGGTTGAAAAAAAAAAAAGGCATGGTCTTGTTGCCTGGATATTTTCCATGCAAAACTGGTTTTGCCATTATTCCTCCTCCTCCTTCTTATAAACATGAACAGGCAGGTGCTGTGCCAAAATGCAGGTCTACTAGAAAGCCACATAAGCAGCTTATTATATGTTTCAAACAGAAGCTGAGATTGTGCTGCATGAATTTTAAAACAAAGGGCCAGAACGCTTCTTACTTACAAAACCAAAATGAAACAAACCCCAAAGGCAGTGCTAACTTTGAAGCTGACTTTCAGTGATTCAGGGAAGGGGAGGATACTGGTAACATGTTCTTCTGCTGCATTTCTGTCTCTGTGCTGGTCCCAGGAAAAATAATGGCCGAACTTAATATTTTACGGAACATCTTTTAAAATCAAAGCTTTAAAGATCAGCAACCTTATTAAAAAATAACATACAGTAAATAAACTCGGATTCTCATTTACTCTGCAAAGTAAAATGAAACCAGCAAATTTTAAAAGAGGACCAGCAGACTGGACAGTGACCTGTTCTGAAAATACAGTTGTAAATCATAATGCTGAACACTAAGAGCATTTAAAAAATGCAGAATGGAATCAGTTTAGATTGAAATCCTAATCTAACTGAAGCTAATGGGAGTTTTCATTCCTGATCCTTATTTAAGCACTTATTTAGGACTGCTCTTGAATTGTTTATCATCGTGAGACTCAAGTCCTTGGAAGTCTGGTGTAAGCTCTGGTAACATGCAGTCCTAGAAGCTGTATCTAGAGTCTGGAGAGCTAATTTCATCACTTGTAAAGAATATACCTATTGCTAGCTGTCATTTAAAGGCAGCAGTTATTTAAAAACTAAGTCTGTAGGGATGAGTGGTGAGGGTAAAGGGTCCTGAAGTTAGTAAAAAATCAGTTTCTGACTCAAAGAAGGCAATTTCTCTTCTTTTTTACAACATTACGTCTAACAGCTAATTTTTCTTTGCTTCTGTTGTAGAGCACATAATGGCCCATATCCTCCAGACAATCTCTGGAGACTCTACATCTAGAAAATGAGGAAGTTGGACAATTCTAAGAGATGAAATCTAAATAGCTAAATCTTAATTGCTCCAAATGCCAGTTTGTGGAGTGTCCAGGCTTGTGGGATGAATCTTTGTGATGCTTGAACAATTCAGTAGCATATGCTGACACCTTCTCCAGGAGAGGCAGGAAGGATGGTCACATGAATCCATAAAGCAGTCCAAAAGTGTCTCCAGGGCTTACAGAGTCAGCAGATGTGTGGGGATGTAAAGGTTTAGTCAAAACCTCTGATTATTACTAAGTATTGAATAGTTCTGTATTTCTGTGGTTGTATGTGGTTCCTGGAGGCACTCTAAACTAACTTCAGGTCCAAAGCATTGAAGAAATTATGTCTGGCCAGAGAAAGATGATCCAGCCTGGAACATTTAAAAATCTCACCAAGTACGCACATGCCCTAGTTTCCAACATAGTTCAATAAAAGAATCCAGGCTGGGTAAATTTTCCAACAATAACATGCAGATTATTATTACTTCATCTTTTATTTTGAAGGAAGCTCACCAGTTTCAAAACCTGCCATATTTTTTTTATAAGAGACCTTGTTTCTTTACAGCTCACCTTTGTTCTGTGTTGGATTCCTTGGAGAAACCAAAAGGCTGAACTTGGGATACTGTCATTATTTCTATAGCAAAACACTGAATTCATTAATATGGTTATGATTTCCCTGAAGGCTGATACAGAAGAAGAAATGGTGCAGCTTGGATGGAGAGAGCCTTTGTTTACACAGAGTATCAAGGACTTCAAAGACAAAAAAGTAACAAAAAATTGTCAGAGCCAAGTCCTGTAGCTGTTATGGTGTTCAGGTCTACTCTTTGTTATTTTTCCATTGTAATTATTTTCCATTGTAAGTATTTTTCCATTTTTAAGTACGCCCCAGAGAAGAGCCAAGCCTGATGGGCTCACAAGCATTACCCAACCTATTGCAAAATTAAGTGTTTGGGAGTTCTTTTCTCCTGAAACTTTGTATCCCCTCGCTCCACCACCTCTGTGCTGTCCTTCTCATCACAAGGAAGGGTGTTCAAGAAACCAGTGAAAACCCTCAAGGATGTGCAGTGGAGAGAGAGGGAGTGGTGATACTGACTGTACTTTTTTCAGAGATATTTCCTTCTCTCACAATCTAAATAAAATAACCATAAATGGAGCATATAAAGTCTCTGTATTATGTATAGAGAGGTGAGATACAAAAAGGTTAAACCACTTGCTCGATGTCTTTAGCAAGGTCAGGGTTGAAATTATAAATATGTAAAATGGGTCAAACTAAAAGTGTCCCTGATTTTATTTCTTTTGAGTGAGATTTTTTTCCCTGCAGAGTGGTGTGGGATGGGGTTTCTTTGACTTGTTGGGTTCCTACATGCGTGTTAGAGTGCCACTTCTGGCTGGGCTTTAATCAAATGGCTACTCTAGGTCTACACTGTGATCTGCCCTCTACAATTAAACCGGGACCATGAGTTTGGGTCTTCAGTGACATTGATTTGGAAATCTAAAATTTTTTCTGAAGGCTAGTAAGCATGTGTTTTCATTACTTGAGAAAAAGTGAACTAAGGTCTTTCAGGAATGTTAGATCATCACATTTCTTGAACTGTAAACATTTTTTTTTTCTTTAAATATAAAAAAAAAAAGTTGTTTGGTACTGCAGGGTTCCTGAAAGAGCCTTTGATACCAAGGCACTTCATTTCAGCTTTGGAGTAAATAATATGATGAAAAATATCTTGTTTTGAAACACAGAAGTGTTTTCCTCTAGAATCAAAGTCTGCTTCTAATACCTCACTTGCACACAAGGCCTAGGGCTTGAAATAGTGTTCTTATTTTGTAAGGTATAAATGGGAACTTGGTTCTCAGAACTGAGTCCCCTCACCCTAATGCTATGTCTCTGACTCCATGCCTCAGCTTCACCTCCCCCTCTCCTCCCGGGGGGATCATCAGTCCTTCACAAAATTAAATTACCTCAGTGTTATGCATTGCAGAGCTTTCCAAATGGACAGTTGTGAGTCACTTGTGGCTAGGTGTGACTACTCCAAAAATTAAAGGAGCCTGATTAGTCTGGACCATGGCGCTCGCAGCCACGCATTGTGTCCCACCATGCTCCATCTCCTTGTGGTCCTTTGCAATGGTAAATCAGTGTTACCACTGCAGCCAGGCTGCTGTGCGTGGCTGTAGCTGTGCAGGTAATGAAACATCAGGAGTTTTTACAGGGTTCTGTGGTATGGAGAGACATTTGGGAGCTCACTTAGTTACCAAATTAAATGCAGCTTTTATTATCACGTAGACATTAGTTGAGATTCCAGTCAGGTTTCTACTAATCATAGTCTGAACATTTCAGTACCTTGGGATATCAACTTTATTTTTCTTCAATGAGAGTAAATTTCCATCTTTTCACGTTTAATTAAGGCTCATAGGAATAGGCTATTTGCACTGATAAACCTATTGATTGCTGAATTGAGATGACTTACTGCATGAGAATTAGCTAGATATCTTAATTTTATATTCAGTCACAAACAAAACAAAATGAGAAAAACATGTGGTTTGGAAGATAAAGTAATCAACAAAAAGAAATTCATACTGGAGGATATTTTGCCATTTTGTTGAATTACATATGAAACATTCCCAGAAGAGGCTGGTGTGAAATCCACCAGTATGAGAAGTTGTGAAGTTTGGCAGTCTGGTTGGGTGGATAGCCCAGAACTGAATGTGCATCTTTAAATAAACTCTCCCTGTAGTCCAGAGAAACAGTAGTATAAGCAGAAGTGTAAATTAACACTGTGGTTTCTACAGCTCACCTCAAAGTGAACATCAAAGTAATTTGGGGATTATTTCAATGTTGACAAAGCTATTAAAAAAAGAAGGAATTAAAAATTCTTAGGTGAATAATTGAAATAAGATTTTATATGGACCTTGTCAGCAGCTTTCACGTCTGTCCCCCCCCCCTTTCATTTGGAAGGATATACTCTAGAATTTCTGTTATCCCTTGCTAGGAAATTACCCAGCTGTTTACAGATTTACCACTCTTCACAGCTGTCTTTGAAAGGTATTCACTAATATGCTCCTCCCTGTCAAACTGATCAATATGGGAGATGGTTAAACCCTATTCCAAGATACCTGAGCTTTGGCTATGAGATTCCTAGTGCTAGTACCAAGTACAAAAGAACTGATTAAAAGGAGCAGTCCTTGAATCTGTTTTCATCTTTGCATATTCCAGCTACCAATACTATTTCTGTCTGCATTTACTAGATCTGTGTCCCTCTTCTAAATATTTTTTTTTATAATGGGAACACTTTTAATTCTGTTAGTGTTTATGAATAGCAATTACAGTGCCTAATTTTATAATATGTGTCAGTGCAGGTAATTATGTAATTAAACTGTGAAACTGAAATGATGAGTTGTCTAAGAATGGACCGATTAAAACAAGAAATTCTGCTGTGAAAGCCTTACGGGAAGACTGCAGATGACTTCAGGAGACATCTTGCCTCCTAGCACGGATCTGTTTTCACCAGAATACACTCCAGCCAGGTAGTTTTCAGCCAGCTGCTAAACACGGGTAGCTGGAAGGTGATGCTCTTTGGATGTGGTCCTGGTGAAATGCAGATGTTCTCAGTTCCCTTCAGAGTCTCTCTACCCCCACAGTTGCTCGTGCCACTAAATCACAGCTTCCCACTTTCCCTCTCACTGATGCTGTGTCACTTTGGAAGGCCGGGTTCTATCTCGCGTACTCCATTAATGCTCCTAACTTCATTTGGGAGTAAAACACATCTCTTGTCAGCAACCAATTCCTCCATTTCAGTATGAAGCATCTTCATTCTGCACATTGTATCTTATATTAAATGCAGGCTGGTAAACTCAGTGCAAATGTTATAGACACACATTAAATTTCTCCTGGTTTTTTAATTGGCACAAGTTCCTTAGGGGTTAATCCACTGCTCTGAGTTCCCAGCTGCTTAGTGGTGACCAAATCCCAAAGTTTGCTTGGAGGAATACAGTCATACGATTCAATGCATACCACTTAAGCCACAGAAAGGTATAGCTGAGCATCAGCTTCACAGTAGTACTCTACACTTAATTTTCTTCTTGTCTCTTCTGTTGCTTGTTTATGCAGAACAAGAAAGGCCTTAATACTTAATTTAGGAAGTTCTATTTCCCAGTATTTGACTTTTTAAAATATAATGTCCATACATGAAATTTGTTTTGTTTGTTTGTTTGTTTTTAAAAAGAAAAGTAATGCCTCAGGTAATACTTGGCCTGAGAAAGGTAAATTTTCTGATATTGAGTATATGGTGGTTCTTAAAAAGTCAGCAAGAAGACTGTGGTTAAAGTTTAGAAAAAGTCTTTAAAGCTTATCTAATATCTTTTCTTTTTTTTTTTTTTTTTAGCTGTAAGAAATTATGGTATATGAAATAAGATTCTGAAAATGGGATTTTGTCATGGCAATAGTCATATTTAATTGCAAGGATGCTGTATTAATCTTGGCTTGAAGAAGCAATTATTTATCTATCAATTAGTTTCTGCTGCAGTTAAATACAGTATAAGACATGGGAAGCCCAACAAATTAGTGGCCTTATGTTAGAATTGCAAACTCTGTGCCACAAATTATCCCCTATGGTGTATTAGTCTATCCGCTTATTTATTTTTAAGATTCTCATCCCCTGGAGTTTTTCTGTATAGCAAGAAAATGGTGTTTAATGGGCCTGATGTTATTTTCAGAGAGACATAAATTCTGGGGTTATTCTAATGTATGGCCAAGAGTAGGAAGAATAAGAACAGTGCTTCTTGTATCTACTACCCTGGGGTATTTTTTAAATATGAAAAAATCATGAAAGAGGGCACATGCTCTAAAACAATATGGAAGGAAAACCTGACAATTATGTTGCTCGTATAGAAAATCACCAGTAGGTCCAGGGCTGTAAAACTGAGTTAAAAAATTACACTAACAAAAGGTAAATGGCGTAAATTAGAAGTCGTGTTTGTATTCAGCAGTTTCATTTAAAGTGATGTACCTCTTTGTTATCCCTCTGTAAAAATAATGACATTTTGCAAAAGAAATCAAACCTGTTTCCAAAGGCAGAATTTAACACATTTGGTATAAAAATTGTGTTAAGACATAGCCAAATTTATTAAAGACTTTTCATACAAACAAACTTCTCATAGGCATGCTCTAGAAGTGGACTTCCAGTAGAAAATTAGCTCCTGAGTCAAAGCGGGTGGTTGTCAGCGTGAGATAAAAGAACTGCATTCTGGCTATCCAAGGGTGGAATTTTCCCTGCATAGGCACAATAAATAGTTTTTGTGAGCAATAAAGAGGCTGCCAAATCAACCTATCTGAATAAAAAGTATGTTGTGCTTTACACATGGGAAAAATGCTCCAGAACAGTTAATCCCTATGAAAACATTATCCCTGCATTATCGCCAATAGTATTTGCCTTCAGGCAGTTTTCAATTACTTGTTTCCGTTTTCTATACATGTACCCAGTGTTCTTTATTTCCATGTGATTGTTCTTCTCAATCGTTTTCTTTGCTGTCATCTATTCTGGGCTCGTGCACATTCATTTCATGTATTGCCAGAATACTTTGGGCTATATTTAAGTTTCCAGATTCATAGAAATATTGTTCTACATACCATGCTATGAAAGCAAGTACGTAGTCCTAAGAGGACCACTGATTTCTATGGGATGGCCCACATCACTGCAAAGTACATCAGTGGGCAGGAACCCTATTTACTTTTTCTCCTTCCTTTTTATGTAAAGTAAAAGCCTGGAATGGTATAAAAATCCCATGGGCGTCCTGGCTATGCCTGGTGTGAATGAGTTCACGTAGATCACTGGTTGAAGAAGTCTCTCCCAGGTTCTACTGTCAGCACGTTGGTGTAATGGCTGGGTCAAGGGACAGCTGAAGTCATGTTACTGTGCAGACAAGAATGCATGTCTTGGAGCCAAAAGAATAGCAAGGGGGGTAAAAAGTCTGTATGAGAAGAGCAAGCCCTAGTTACTATATAAACAATTTTACTGTATAACAAAAGAAAGCTGTAACAGTGCACAAGTCACGCATATGGCAAAGTGGAAGCATTATGGTGGAGGCTGAGAGTTTGACCAAAGTAAGAATAGTTCTTTAATATAATCCATTATGGACTAAAAATGCACTTTTTGAATTGTTAAAACTCATTTGTTGTGTAAGGGCCTCGATTCTTGCTGTCACTGGGTAATTTCACAGGATGCAATATAAGAAGAAAGCAAAAGTTTTTCCTCCAAGGAGCAAAGTGTCCTCCTTCTTCCTGAAGTGGGCCAGAAGATGGTCCAAGGTTCTGCCCAATCCTCACTATAAGGCAGGCAGAGTCTTGAGCTACAGCCCCTTCTTTTTGTTAATCCTAATGTGCTTTGCTTTTGCTTCCCAGCTAGCTCCACTCCCTCTTTCCTAGGGTACTGCCTCGACGAATGGTGAAGCCTGATGTGATATGTGCACCATTGCCCTTTTCTTCTCCAGCTTTCAGATTTCTGCAACTCTGCCTTGTTGGGCAAGGGATGATGTGACTTCTACTTAATGAGAAGCTTGCTGTTGGTTGTGCTCATTCAGCCTATGATATGGTCATTTTATTTTAATTTGTTTCAGCATCAGAAAGCCATCCCAATCCTTATGCAAAGGAGGACCCTGTAGCTGACAACTTTTCTAAAATATGAGTCTACAAGCTCAAGATTCTACATGGCAAAGCAGAATGAGTGGGCATAGCTGAGTGTTTGTTACACATTGTTAATGGAGCTGAGAAGCACTTTAAGAAATAGAATTACCCACAGTCTTTTACCCAAACTAAAATGAAATATCTTCGGAGATATTTTTGAAATGTCTTCATTTTAACCTTTGAACATATACTTTTCTAATTTAAGATGTTAGAGGTTTGGGGTTTTTTTCTGTGTGTTTTTATTTTTTAATTTTTTTGGCAGTAATGCAGGTTTTATGAATGATGGTGGTATCAAACAGTACAGGTTTGAGAAATTAAAGAAAATTAAAAATGAAGAAATTGTGGCTGGATAAATGTAAACTTGTGGTAAGACTTGGAAGATATAAAATTACATGTTTTTACAAATATTTTTATATCTCTGAGGGTTTTAAACCTTAAGACAGATGGTGAAGAGAGTATTGGCAGGAGGACATTATTCAGACAATCCATTCCATGGTTAAGGTTATAAACCTGTAATGAAATACATGGTTCTGAGAAGAACTGTACCACAGTCTTTAAATAAGGTTATAAATGAACATACTGAATAGCCAGTGGTCCTGTTCAAATCCATGGGAGATTTGACACTTTCTGTGGAATCAAGACTTGGATTGCATTTTACCACTTTCTTGTTTTATAACATATGATATACTGTGCAAAGAATAACAGATGGCATTTAAACTATTTTTTTTTTTGTGATGAGAATATGTTCACCTCTTTTTGTCTTTCTGTATGGAAATTCCTTCTCTCTTGGTAACTTCTGCAAGCAAGTAATCTGTTGCCAAGCTCATCCCGAAATGACAAATATTGTGTCTAGAAGTGCGCAAGAGAAGATGCTGGACAGGGCACTCCTGGGAACTCCCATTCATGCCATTGTGAGTTTTTTCAGTTCATTGGCCAAGCAAATCAGATTACCACATCTGTTTAGCCAGATGGTCTTTCTAGTGTCATGAAGCAAATACAGTCAAAATACTATCTACAACTAGCACAAGGACTGTACTGGCAACTTGCTGCAGAAAAGGAGTTAGATTAGATTATGGAAAACCTCTCTCTGTTGATGGCATTGGATGGTAACTTCCTTTTCTAATAGGCAGATGAAGTCAGCACCGTGTCCAGCCATGGCTGGGGTATGCAGGTACTAGTAATCTTCATCTGACCTGCAGATCTTTTTACTACATTGTTTCTTTTTCCAGCAGCTCTCAACAAAGCAGCATTGTGTGTATTTTGGGTTCATTAGACTACTTCTCTTTCTTCTCTGCTGCTGGATCCACTGTACAAACATAAGTAGAGACTATACTACTACATTGAAAAAGAAGAAGAAGAAAGAAGTTATCACAACTGTTTTACTTCCAGCTAAAAGAAACTACCTGAGAACCTCTTCTAAATCACCATTCAGTTGTTTACAACCTTATAAGAAAGCTTCTCCCAGAGACTGATCCAGCGGTGGTTAGTCTGAGAATTTGCAGTGACTGGCTGTTACGATGGAGCCAATGAAAAGTTCAAATGTTTTATGACACTTTTCTATAGTTACTAAAATGGATTTTGTCCCCATAGACTTTGAACATTCCAGTACTGTAGGAGAAATGTATGAGACTATGTTATTATTAGAGAGTGAAGGCATCTCCAGTGGGCAAATCATCTTGTTACAAAAAAGATGTATGACAGAGATGGCAGAAACCATTCTCTGAAGGAATCTGTTTACCTGTTTGTAAAGGGTGCCAGCAAGCTGTTAGATGGCTAAAATTGGCAAGATGGATCCAGACACTGGTGAGAGGTATTTGAGAGAAAAACAATTTTATATAAAAAAATCAAAATTAATCCTAATTACAAGGTATCATAAAGACTTAATAATGTTTTTTGGAACATATAAGAATGTTATATATATATGTGTATATATAAGAATATATATAAGAATGTTTTATATCATGATGTGATAATCATTTATTAGCAAATAGTAAAAATCACAGAGATTAACTAACTTCACGCAGTTACTTTATTTTATTGTTGTTGAAATCAAGGACACACTATGGTCATTGGCAAGGTTTTCTTCCCTTTTGCTGGAAGCAAGGTCAAGTCCTGTGGACTCAGATGGACAAAGGGAAAATAAAAGCTGAGATACGTAAAGAGTAAGTGTGCTTTTAGGCATTTGTAAACTCTTTCTTTGCTTAGCTTAGAATACATTAATACTCAAAAAAACAAAAAAGGTTGTTTCTGACTTTTTATTAGTTTTATTATAATTATAATAATTACTTTAAAAGTCACAAGCCAGGAAATTCTAAATGAGACAGCATAATTATAATATATAACCATAATAATGCTTCCTTCCATTCCTCACTTGGGTATTGTGAGGCTTAATTAGTTAATGTTTGTACAGCAGTAAAACACAAAACACCATAAAAGTATTAAGCATTTTTTCTAGTTTGGTTCTTCGTATAAGATTATCTTTCACAAGACTCTTAAAGGGGGACAATTTAAAAAGATCTATATAAACCAAACTCTCTTTTATATCTGTCCTGCTGGTAGCTGGAGTGGCAAGTCAGTGTTTAATTGCATCAGTATTTCTCATGAACATGCTGACACTGTGACAATAGATTTGACCTAGAAATATTTGTTGATGATCATATTTCTGGGCCTTGCAACAAAATTGAAATGTTCTCATGGGAACCAGAGATACAGCTGATGGAAGTGAACACAGAATGAGTGACACAAGCTGACAAACCATCATATTTAGAAGGGAGAAAAAAATTACAAATAAAAGGTGTTAAATTGGAATAAATAAAACCTTGTGTCGAATGTTCAGAGTAGGAAAATCCATTATTTCTTCCTTTCTGATGAACACAGTTCAGTGTCAAAAAATCCTTGTGCAGTGTGTAAATCTGCAATGTATAAACAACAAGTGGAGTTAGAGCTCAGGAAATGTGACACTGTAGGCCAAAATATGATGGTTTAAATTATATCTAGCTCAATGGAGTCCCAAACAAGATCTGAGTGTTAGAAGACCTCCTTTACAGACTGTAAGAATCAGTATGGGTTAGAGGTGAAAATGAACTTAAGTTAATTTTCAAAAGGTTAATAGCACCTCTGGGAATAGTACTCAGAGCTTGTGAGTTAAAATCCAGGACATTGTCCACTACATCATTGCTTATGTAGTCACCCACATCCCTGCCATTGAGCTTCAGCACAGATGTAAGGGTTAGGATGAATTTTATCGTCTGAAGGCTAGTTTGTCATTTAGGCTCCACTAGAGTCAATGGAAAGAGAGAGGCATTTCCAGAGGATTATTCATTTTGTCTGCCTTATGCAAAACCACCTTCATTTCTTTAATAGCTAATGGGCTGCAGGAGAATTATCAAAGGAATTAATCTGATCTTAAATATTTATTTTTGAAATAAATTAATGACACTATGGAAATGCCATTTCCCATTCACTGTAAAGGGAATTCAAGCTTTATAGACTTGTCTTTTAAACTTAGATGATTAACTTTTAGATGCCCAAGCTAAATTACATCCTACATGTGCAAAGAATTAGACCTTAAGTCTGGAAAGATGAGCATGGGTGGGCACAGCCCTCCAGGATGTTACACACTGGTAATGCAGAAGATACTTATACACCTGTAGGAAGGGACAGTCCTCATCATTGACCTAGGTCAATTTGTCCAGTTGTTCAGTTTTAGGTTCCTTCTTGCTGATGGTACCATAGGCTTAAGAAGGTTCATTTGTAATCGAGATGTTTCTGTGATCATATGGATCATTCAAATACAGATTAAACCAGGTATTTTTTTAAGTGGAGATGGAGTGCTAAGCAGTTGGGTTTGGATTCACATAGACACTTGTTTTAAGTTTTAACGAAAGAAGAGGAGATAATATGAAATCCTAGTTCTATAAAGACAACAAAAGCTTTGCAGTTGACTTTTGTGAATCCATTATTTCACCCATTAAATGAAATGGAGTGTGGTCTGTTATAGTCGTAATCATATGATGGTTAAAATACTAGAGTGATCAATACATAAAAACAATCATAATTAAATATTGACTTCTGTTTTTTTAACCTCAGTCTCTCTGTTATTGAGGCTGTGTCAGGCTGGTTGGCTTTATATTCAAGACTGTATTATGTTTTGAAAGAATTTTTCTAATCTAATATTGGCACTTACTCTGCTTCCAGCCGATTTATAAACATCCGCTTTTAACAGGCAAGAGCTTTCCACTTTTGTAACTGCGAGAACTTCCATTATTGCATTTACATGTGTCTCAGCTGCTGCTAAGCAACAAGGCTGAGTTACCTGCCAAAGCCTGGATTAAATCCCAGGTCTGTAAAAAGGATAGATAGAAATATGAATGTGTAATATACTTAAAATAACAAGTGAAGCATGTGTTTTTTGGAAATATGTATAAATGTGAAGGTATAAGAAAAATATAAATAAAGGTAATATAATGCGTTAGGGAAAATGTAGAGAGTCAATCAATTTCTTATATTTATGTGATTTGTTCTCAAAACCAAACTGTTGTCAGATTGGTTTTGTTTTACCAAATCTTACCATGAAGTATTAGGTCTACATGCAATGTTAGACAAAGGGAACAAGGAGCAGGGAGAGCATGAAGCAGAAAACTTAATTGAATGCATATAATATTCTTAAATAGACCAAGTTTGATTCATAGTATTTTGTATAGTGGGTTTGCTTCTTCTTTTAAAGACATATGTGTTTATATTTGGATAAGAAATGAGTCAGTCTCAAGGGCTTGTCAAAGACTCGATTGACTCACTTTTTCATTAGTGTTTTTAGTCTCATGCCTTTGCCTTGACAGGGTGTGACTGTTTCTAAGAAATGGTTTGGATGTTAGAAATCCTGGTGCAGTTAATCCAATTAGTGTTTAAGTCTAAGGGTGTGTGGTGCATGGTGGTGTATCCACACAAGGCATAAAGATGATCTTCACCCTGCAGACCATATAGTCTGCAGTAAAGAGGTGGTGGATAGTGGCAAATGGACCACAAGAATAAAATTGCATATGAAGAGTCCCAGAATATGACCAAGAGTCCCAGAAGTCACAACCCAAATGCTAGCTGACCATTGTCAACCCTTGGGTAGCCACAGAGATTTCAAAAAGACATTTTGAAGAGGAGGAAATACCCTGTGGTGGGTGTGCACTGGATACCGCGTAATGCTGTTGGCCAAAACTGTAGGTCGTTACAGGCAACATCAGTGCCTGTACAGGCAACATTTGTGCCTGATACTGTAAAGAAAGAGGTGCTGGGAAGGTTGCAGGTTGAAGTGACAGGACAGGTAAATGAATTTTGCAGCAGTGTTGGCATGGTGTTAACAGTGGGAAGATAAATTTTTGTAGGACAGAGAGCACTGTCAATGAGCAAGTTCAAATTGTTTGGACAGAAAATGTCAGATCTTCATCATGTGCAACAGAAGCAGAAGTTCTTTATTCTTCCCCAAAGTTTGTTCGTATTTTTTCCTGCTTTTGAAGGCATTTCATAATTCTTTAAGGCATTCCTTCCTTTAGAATAACACTATAAGCCAAGTAAAGCATTTAACTGTCTTTTTTAAGTATTTAAGAGAAGTTTCCTACAAAATGGTTACTCTTCTTCAGAAGAGACAGTCTGGTGAGAATATAATATCATTAAATGTCATTTTAGTCAGTTTAGTTCTCTTGGTTTGCTTGGAAATTATATGTGGACATGTAATCCCTTAACTCTAGAGTTGTAAGAAACAAAGCATTTTCATAGGTATTGCTTGTACTTTGGTACACACTGTTTTACTAACAAAACTGTTGAAATAAGGCAACAAAATTGTTGTGATATTTGGAGCAAAATATTTAGGCTGTGAAAAACAATGAAACAAAATTCTGTGCAGAAAAAATGTTATTAACACATTTATAGCTGTGGAAAACAATAATAGAACAACTGAATTTGTAACATAATTTTAAAAATTTAGGACTGTTATATCTTTCTGTAATAAAACAGCACTGTATTTAGAAAATATACTGGCAAATGACATACAAGATATCAGATTTAATCAGTGGCTCACTCTAACTGAACATAGATTTTTTTTTTTCTTCAGCACTCAGGTAATTATGCCCAGTTTAGCTATATTTACCCTGTCAGCATCACTAGTATGAAGTCTGTAATTTAAAAAGTTGGGATTTATGTATTTACAATCTGCTGGGGAACAGTCAACATGATGTATTCTTTCCTCACCTCTTAGCTATATCCAAAGGGTTAAGGTGACTATGTCTATTGAGGTAATCTGGTGGATACCATTTGCTTGACTTGCCAGAGAATTTGACAATGCCCTTCACCAAATGAGAAATGAGTCTCCTAGATGTCTTTACAGTTACAGAAAAGAGATAAACTCCTCCCCAGGACCACCCAGAACAAGGATCTCATTTAAGCTCTTTGATTTGACCCTGTGAAACCTGTCACTCCCTGTTGAGTACAGAGAACCTCTGGGAAACAAGTATCCCTTGGATAACCCCGGCTTTTGCATCTGCTCTCTTTAATATCCATGCTGGGTCTTTAACTGGATTTTCTGGATTCCTGTGTCTCAGGAATGCTTTATTATTTCTGTTGAATATAGTATGTTAATAATGGTTTAAAGGGCAGTGCATTCTGAGCCTTAACTGTCTTTTCTTGTTGGAGTATATTTAAAGCTGTAAGGAGAAGCAATGGTTACCTCATGTGGAAGTCTTACTGCTATTCTTAGAGCAGTAATTGATATCTCACAGAGTATGGCTACCTTTTTCTTTCCTCACGTGTGTTATGATTCATAAAGGGGAATCTTATTACTCCTTGAATATCAGTGCCCGGAGGCACCAACCTGAAGTGCTTGGAATAAAGAGATTGTGTCATTGGCACCAGTGGAGAAAAGCCATGAGAAGGAAAATAAACCTCTAAATAATTTGATTACTTCTCGTGCCAGCACTTCCATTAAAGATCTCACCTGGGCTTGTGTTTTAACTTAACTGAAAGAATTTGAGCTAATGTACCCAGGGAGAAGTTGAAATACAAGATAAGATGAAGACTAAATAGCATCGTGGGTCATAAATAAAATACTTGTAAGGAAAACAAAACAAAACCAAAAAAAAAAAGCAAAAAAGATATGTGGAAGTGGTGCTTAGGAACATGGCTTAGTGATGGACTTGGCAGTGTTTACAGTTGGATTTCATGGTCTTCGGGGTCTTTTCCAACCTAAATGATTCTGCAATTCTATAAAAACCACATCTGGATGCCATCAGTCAAAACAACCACTTTTCAGTATCTCTGTTAAAGTGGAGAATGGAGGAATTGTGTCCTTAGGTTAATGACCTAAGAGAATGGACTCCTTAATCTTACTGATTTTGGATGAGAGCAGAGCCTCTACTGCACCTGCTCTGACAGCAGGGAGTTGGGTTTGCCAGTGGTTGTGTTGGCAGCTGTGCTCGCAGTGACCCCAGCTGGAACTCCCCGGGGGACAGGGATTGTGTTATCACTCCTGAACCAGCAGCTTTTGAAGCTGGGACTGCAGGGCAGATCCAGAAAGAGCAGGTAATCTTTATTCCTGCTCTTTTCAAACCGTCAGCCAAAAGTGTCCCTGCAAATTGCTATCCTGTGATGAAGGAGTAAGAAACAGAGCTGCAAAGCTGGCAATGCTATTACTCTTACAGATAAAATAGGAACAGTTTGCTACTAAAATAGTCTACTGGTGAAATAGAAACAGTCTACTAATAGAGGGAGAAGCCATAGTCAGATGGACAGTTCTGGTAATGGACAGATAAAAGGAAAAAAAGAGTCCAAAAGCTGTGATGATTTCAGTCAACGGTCAAAACGATCTTTAATTCCTCTGCAGAACCACCCATCACTAAATTAAAATGAAATAAATGAATAAATTAAAATGAAATTGGCTGGTCTTTTGAAGCAATATTTGAACTCATTGAGGACGTCTTCTTCTCATTGCCTTAATGTTTGAAAGACATCTTCCTTTTGTGTATGAAAGCACCTTTCCGGCAAGAAGGCTTATTGGTGTAAGTGAGCTATCCCTCCATGATATTGTGTAACCAAGAACATGGTTGTTATTCCTCCTTCTGTTGCTAGTGGAGGACTCAACATGTGATGTCTGTAACCAATAAACTGTGTGAGCAGTGGCTGTTCAGCACGGCAAGCCTTATTTTTTACTAGTCAGGGTTGCATTTATTGCAGTGGGTTTGCTTGGGTTTGATCTCTTTTTCTGTGTGCTAACTTGTGAGAAAACCATATTGTATCTGCCTTGGACAAGAGCTGTGTCGTTAACATCCTGGTGCTATACTCTGGCTGCAGAAGCAAAATCCAGGTGCTAGAGCACTGGAGATAAAGCACCTCCCCAGCAGGAGATGCCAATTGCTTGGGAGTGCTCTGGTATGGAAAAAGTAACATGAACAGCTTGCATAGAAGGAAAGTACTATTGGAGATTTATGCAAATGCCATGTGCACGAGACATCCTGGATGTACCAGCATAATATACATGTTAAAGCAACAAAAAATGTAGAATTGACCTAACCAGATTCAACAGGAATTAATTTTTCTTTTTTAATTCACACAAGGTGTGTCTGGGTGCCCATTCAATGGGTAGGGTGAGCTGAGACACCTGAGCTAGTATTTTAAGGGGAGAGCTGCTTTTCTGGTGAGAAATGTCCAGGAGGGACTTTTAGGTTAAGACTTGTTCCCCAGGAATCCTTGCATCCCGTGACCTGGGCTGAAGACAGTTATGTCGCTCAGTTCTTGATTCCCATAGGAAATTCAAGCCACAAAAGTAGTGTTTCTGCCTCCTTTGTAGCACCCAGTGCAGTGCCTAAAGTCTACTGGAGGTTCAGCTGTACTCTTAACCCCTACTTGGGGGGATTTAAACTTAGTTTTCCACACTCCCAGTTAAGGTCCCCTTGACATTTGGTGTTAATGCGTCTTTGTCAGTCTCCCTCAACCTCCTCTACATCATGCTGAAGAAAGGGGAGCAGCACTGCTCTGTCCTATGTCAGAGCTTCTGTCTGAGGTCACTGGTTGGTCCTAGAGTTAATCTGTCATTTTATGTCTGTCTGGACAATATTTGCTGCCTCCTTTCTTAAGGAAATAAAGATGATGTGATTGAGCTGTGTGCACATTTACCTCTGTGCTTCTGACGTCCCCTAATGAGTTTTGAATTCCAAAATTCCAGTCCAGGAATTCTTAAAATTCTATGTCCAAATAATTCTTACAAGTTTTATATAACAAATATCCACACGAGGCCAGGTACGCCGATTCATATTCTTATGGAGGAAAGACACCAACATGCACTGAAACCTTCTTAGATATCAGAAAATTCACATGGGCACTCGATTGTGTGCATGCAATGATTACTTTCTCCAAGTCTGCTGCTCAGGAGGTTATCTGTCCCCCGTTTAACAAGTTTAATAGCTTGTTCAATATTGTACTTAATAATGAAATTCAATTATTAAGAGTTTAATAAAGTATTTGATATTAACTCATTAAGATTATGAGGTCTGTGGAAGCAATCAAGTTCTTGTTTCTCTCCCATTCTGTTAATAATTTAAGATAAAAATGTGTGATATTATTTTTGCCTTATCATTCTGATTTTACATTTGTTGTTTAAAACCCAGTAGATTGTAATTAATAGACTTACGTGCAGATTTTTGCTAAATCTCCCTGTCTGTTGTAAGTTTGCAAATCAAGGCTTTGGGTACGCACTGCAGACTATTTCTATAGATTTTTACTTGTGATATATCCCTTAATGCTCCAGTAATGTGCTACAGTGATTGTGTGTGTGTGTGTAAGAGGAATTTATTAATATAGGTAACAGCTCCTTTTGATAACTAAATTTGCTCAAATGCTGCCACTTTTTAGCAGCATTGTTAGCTTATCTGTGGTTCATGTCTGATTTTCCATGAATGAACAGTTCAGTGCCCCAGACAGCATCAGGTGTGGTCATTCTATCCAGTCCTGAATCAACAGATGTAATCTGGTGACTTCAGCCCCAAATGTTCCCCATCAGTGATATCCTGAGCAACATCAACCATCTCACTACCTGATGGACTGTATAGCTCTATTAGAAAAGAACCGTTTATAAAAGCAATATACCTCAGGCTTAAATAGAAATAATATTGGCAGGCAATAACATAATCATTAGAAGCCATGACCTTGCTAAATGACTTTTGTTTGCATTATAGCCTTGTTTAATAGGTGCTTCACTACAGTAGAGCAGTCTTTCCGTACAGAATAATCCCTATCCTTGGAATGCCAGACATCAAGTCAGTAAATCCCCGTGTAAATTCAAGTGGTTGAAAGACATGACAAAGGAGAGTGGACCATGTTTTCTGGATCACTTGTCCATTAGTATCTTGTCATAAATGTACTCCCCTCTTTGTAAAACTAACCCAAATGATCTTTTTCTCAGGTTAGATCATTAAAGTAATCTTTCTTTCTAATCTGGGATGATCAGCTTTAAATGAGGTTTGGGGGGTAAGGCTTTCCATTTGCCTGCTGTTATCAACTAGTGGCATTTGTATTGAAATTAAAAGTCTCCAGAGCTAAGCTGTTAAAGCTGTAAATGATTGTTTTATTATCATTCTTTGGAAATGAGTTTTTCGTGGAAGGGAGCTCAAGAAATCTGAAATCTCTGCATTGCAGAGCGAAGGGGACAGGTTGTGTGTTAAAAATATAAGCAAATAATGCAAAGAATAAAGCAAAGAAGCTAGGAGTGAGTGCTACAGTTAGTAGACTGTTCATTGTGGGGAGCACTCAGAAGGGTTGGGGCTCCGTGCATGCCTTTGGGGCAGGAGGGTGCTGTGGGTGCTCTCTGTGCCGGGTGCTGTGGGCTATTTCTTACCTGCTCAGTTGGAGCAGTTGTCAGTGAGGGTGATGCACTAAAGGGTCCCTCACTGTGTTCTTGCCCTGATGGACAGCCTAAAAGTGAGGGAGCAATAATGCCAGGTCTGGGTGCAGTGGGGAGAACTGCTCTCGGCAGGGGGACAACTGTAGATGATTGAAGTGGTCGCCCAGGAGTGAAGGTCACCCAGCTGCTTCTAGTGGGAAGGTGTTCCTCCTTCCCTATTGCCACAGGTAGGCTGTGCAGGACAGATTGTAATAAACCTTTAGCATTTCAAACACCATGTTGGTGTTTCAGATAAGGTTAGGGTGAGGATGTTTGAGGAAGGTAAGTTGATTGCAGCAAAAACTCTTCAACTTAGAAGAGCTCTTGACTACGCAGCCTCCCTCTGCTCAGAGGCTGGATACTCTGGGGAATGTGGTTTGCAGAATGAGATGATCATCTAGATCTGCATCAGCAGCACAGCTCAGAGCTGGGCTGCCAATTGTAGCACCTTTCAAAATGAAGAGCTTTTAAAATGCAAAATTCAAGAAATTGATAAACAGGAGACTCTAGATTACAGTACGCTTGAAGAAGTAGTTTCACTTAATGCTGAAAAAGCCTTTGGGATACAATCCCATTTCATCCAACTGGTTTGCAAATTAATTATGCTAAGCAGGTTCCTTTAATTACATTGCTTGAAGGAAGAGCAGCAGAACATGTAAATTCCATAAGGGAGAAAGCAAAGGTTTCCACTGCCAATTATGGAGCAAAATTCAAGAAAGGCAGCTGTAGCATGATGGGAAGAATGCGATTATTTTAAATGAAGTCTAGAGAAACAACTGAATTCCTCAATTTTGTTTTTGTCAATGTCCTGTGGCACTCAATGGTGTCACACCAGGCAGGACATTCTTCCAAAGTATTAAGGCTTTCTGTTCTACCACTTTTGAGACAGGCCACTCTGTAGCAAGTTAAAGCACTTCCTTGCTCAGGAAGGACCAAGGGTATTGTTTGACTTACACAACAGTGGAGGTCTCTACAGTGGTACAGAAATGTTTCTCCTACCATGCTGTTTCTGGGAAAGGCAAGCTAAAAGTGTCAGGTATACACCACCACCATCTAGTGGTTACCTTCCAGTTTGATGGACAGCTGGCTGGAAAGTATTAACCAGAATTATCCTGGAGACTGGGATATCAGTACATTTCTGTTTCTTTTATTTGTTTACTGAAGGAAAGTATTCAAAGAAGAAATTATCAAGTTCTGTTGTCCATGTTTAACAGCTGGAGAGGCTATTTGAGTGTGAGTATAAAACTTGCACAATTCTAAAATACAAAGTCGAAGGGCACTGTTCGTGATAAGAAAATGCTGAGTGCAAAATATTTGGAAGTGTGACCGTTGCATGTCACTTACACTGTTCCAAAACAAAGTGGAGGGGATTTAAAAGGGAATACTAAAAAAAACCTTGAAGAATGACAGCTTTTCTGGCATGTGGGTCAGTGAGACATGGCCACATGGGCCATGGGCAGTGACCCACTACAGAGAGTGTAGTGGCACCAACAGTGTACATAATAAACTCCTTGATGGACCAAGATGTGAAAACCAGGGAGCCCCATGTAGGGAAAGACCTATGCTAAGGTCATCATCTGTGCTGTCATCCTCTAAGCTTGTTCAGAGCTCCTTCTTCCCTCTCAGTCTCTTTTTTTGTGGCCTTGGTCTGCACTCTGCCTTCCTTCCTTGGCTCCATGGCTCCATGTGTCTGCCCTCCCATCTGCTGGTCCTGGCTTCTGTGCTGCTCTTGATGAAAATACCAGGGAGAAGCCCTGGGCCAATGTGAACTGGTGCAGTGCTAGTGCTTTGTTGGAAGCACCAGCTGGGGATCTGGCCCTTGATCTGGGTTCAAGGCAGCAGAGTTTCCACAGTTCTCTTTGAACTGTTTTTTCTTTCTTTATCCTCTGTTCCCTCACAAAGATTTATTACCCTTGAGATATCTCAAGCTGACACTAACAGAATATGAAGCTTTTCAGTAGGGGGGTAGAGGTCCTCTCTCAATGCTCAGTCAGTCCTTCACCTTCCTGCCTAGACTTTTAGCAGCATTACAGTTCTGTTGATATGCTTTTTTTTTGCAGATACCACTAGCAATTAAACTGGGACCACCATCTCATTCTAGTCACTGCCAGACAGATGTCAGATACTAATGACCAGAGTTTGCTATGACCGTAGCTGGATTAAAACTGGTGACCTACATGTGAAAGACTTTGTATCTCATTACCTCAAGCTCTTCACCCCTAGATTTCTTTGAAATTTAATTCTGTTTTCTGGATTGCTTGTTCACTGGTGTCTGCCTTCTGTATTCTGTGAATTACCAGGGGATTGCTAATCCACGGTCCTCTCTTGTATCACACACAATTTTCACCCATCCTAATTTTTGTTCACTCTAATTGACCTTAAGAGATCTAGAAACTGGATAATAACCAGGAGTAAGAAGATCAAGGCTTTTTACATCTAGGTCACTACTAATAATCCAGTGGTGGCCATTAGAGCATATGTTTAGCAGCTGATATAAATTCTTTCAATTCCCTTCCTTTGGTCACAAAATAAAATTTGTCTTTGTTTTACTGGCACTTTTGGTGATTTCAGTGGATGTTTGTAATTAAGAACAAATCTGTAAGCAAGGTGTCTATACAGGATTTGACCTGGGTTTAGTAGGATGCTTGGTGCTGCAGCTGTTTCTGTAAGATGGGAAGCAAATAAAGATCCAGTGTTGGAAAATTAAGATGCTGCAGGCTGTCAATACAGTTTAGATGCTGCTTTGCCATGTGCTTCCATTCCGGGGGAAGATTGTTGGTGTGGGGGCCCTACAGGAAGCCTGCAGCTGCTGCATGTTTCCAGAGAACACAGAATATGAAGAAATAAAGGTTCTAGGCAGAGATCCAAAGCAGCGACACTGCCAGGGTTCAGTCTGCATTTTTATCCGCTAGCACACGAATTTTCCAGACAGACTGGTTCAGCAATTCAGATGGTCCCACCCCGACTCCCGGACAAAGGGAGTGAGACACATGACACATACACGTGTAAGAGGGAGCTGTGTGTGCTGCATAGCTACTGCCAGATGCAAAACACCGGGAAGGAACAGAGAAATGCTTTGAATTCTGTCATGCATGCTTTTGGATGGAGAGTGATGTTATTAGCAGTGAGATTGTCTCCTGAAATGGAAATACATAATTCAGTTTGTGGTTCAGTTAGTTCTAGTAAAACTTTGTCTTTATTTCTGCTGTCAAAATACATTTAGAACAAAACCTTGAAGTCGAAGGCAGGAAAGATTAAATTGCTCATATCTCTTCAAGTTAAGCTGAAAAGAGATGTTGGTGGAAGGGGGTTCTGGAGGTAGAGCAGTGCCATAACCTCTTTGTATCTGCTCCCCAGGCAGAGGGAGGACAAGCCTACAGGATCTCGGTGCAAGTTAAGGAACATGGGGCAATCTTTCTTCAAATATCATAAATGTTTCCAGTGAAAATGGTCATTATTTTCAGGGTCCCGGAGCCCTTCCAGTTCCCTGAAGCTTGTTTGGATGCTGCCTAGCTTTTAGCAGCCCAGCAATGTTAAGCAGCAGTAGATAGAGGGGCAGTGTGAAACCCACCCACACCGTGGAAGCTCCTACTAGGTCCTTTGTGCTTCATAGTATCCCTCAGCTTTGCACAGTCTTTAAGTAACGCTAAAAGCTGAGTTTAAATACTGTAATGTAAAGCAATGAATGATGCAGTAATTCAAATGTGAATGACTAAGTAAATGGTTGGGACTTGTTTAGAAATGTAACACCTCTAATATAACAGCCTCTTCTTAGCTCATTGGTTGGCCTTGGCATTTGTTTCTAATGCCTAAAACCAAAACCCAACCTTTCCATGGAGAATTTGGAAGAAGATCAGATTCATGATCCAAGGTATTTAGAAACCAAGATCTCACCTGCTTTACATGAAAACTGTAATTCCTAAGCTTTTTGGAGCAGCCAGAAATTTGCCTGCCATCTAAGGAGTGCACTGTTTGCTCTCATGGCTCGAGAGCTGTAGATGATCTGGCCATGCTAATTTTTGCCAATATCCAGAATTAAAAAAATGCTGTTTCTCATAGTTGTGTCTGGATTTCTTGGTAGTCTTCCTGGGGAAAATTACGTGCTTCCATACCATGCAGAGTGAATAAGAAGTCAATACCTCCTAATGTCTGTATGTTGTATAACTAATATCTATATGTTGTATAACTAATTTGCATGTAACAATGTGCTTTTTCACCTTCTGGTGTCAGCCCTGGGCATGTTGTACACGTGCAGAGTGACTCTGCAGTGCATGGGCAGCCACTCTGATGCTCCTGGAACATCGGACTTCCTGTGCTTCGCTGGGAACTCAGTCTGGAAATGTGGGGCAGCCCTCTATCTGGCTACTTAAAGCACGCAGCTCTCCACCCAGAAATACCAATCAGGTTGATCCAAAAAGTAGTAAGATGATAGGTCAGGTATAAAAGTTGTAGAGTCGGTAGATGTATGATCCTGTGAGGCCATTTGTTTTGTTGCTTTGCTTTGCTGGTGCAGTGGTGTCCAGCCGTGTGGGTGGGTTGTGGGATTGGATTGATGCCAGCAAAGCATTTTGGGGTCACTTGGATTTCTGTAGGTGTGAAAACAGCTCTTTTTAAAATTGAAAACTTATTATTAACCACACGTTTTACAAATTGGTATAGCTAGCTAAATCTACAGATTGTTACTTCTCCTGAGGCAACAGGAGCTTTGACATCTGTCAAAGGAAAATCACAAGCTAGTTTGCTGTGACTAGAAAATGTACATTGCCCTCTTGTGAAAACACAGTCAGCTCCACTGAAGCAGTAGAAATATCCGAGGATACATTTCACTTGAAAAGTCAAAGTGTTCCGCCACTCTATAAATATAGCACAGGTCAGCCATTGCTTCAGACTGACATCTCAGAGAGAGTGGGCTCAAAGGACACCAGAACCAAATCTTTCCTATTTATGTACACAGGGTAGAGAAAAAAAAAAAAAAAAACAGCCTTTTTTTTACCTTGGCTCCCCTGGATTTTAGTCACTTCATCAGCATGCTGAACTCTACTGTCACTGCATCACGGTGACAGTTTCACTTGTATTTCAGTTTAATGACAGGTCTCAAACACACAATACCGTGACCTCAAATTTGCATCACACTCAAGCGTCAATGCCACACCACCCCTTTCTCTCCCTGTCATTTCATATCAATGGTTAGAATAGTTTGTTGCAGATTGCAGATATTTATGAATTTTAATGGAAGTGCAGGAGGATTATCTAGTCCATTAGTAAATCTGGAAAGGTTATAGGTAGGTCATCAGTTACAGACAGCGTGAGGAAATAGCGCTCTATATTTCAGTTGCGAATTAACATCTTGTTCTTTACCCAGCTGTTCATAGGTTCAGGCTGCAGTCATGCATCCTTCATAACCCAAGGAGTCACAAAGTGGGATTCAGGTCACACCTGCTGTTGGGATATATAACCTGCCTTGGGATATATCACCCAATCAAGATGAAGCATCTCTTCCCATTGATGAAAATGAATGAAGCATTGAGGGGTATTTGTCAGGATGGCTCTTAAACTAAATATGACAGAACATTTAAACACATCAGCTCACAAAAACATTTTTTCAGCAAACAGTGCTACCAGAATAGAGACAGTATATTCACAGATGACAAATGTAGGCATTGTGGTACCAGTTACATATCAGGACTGTCCACATCTGAGTGGCAGTCAAAAATCTAGTGAATAAGAGAAGGGAGGCATAAACATTTTTTGGGGTGTGACTGGAAAAAGACTGATGCTGACAGCAGGTGGAAATGATTAAATTTAAGACTTTCTTTCTCTGCCAGCAGCACTTTATTTAGATTGAATTTAGATAGTTTCCTTCATGAATAATCTGGACAGCTGTGAAAAATCTACCTTTTTCTATGCTTGCTTTGAGTGTACTTCCACTGTTCTCCAAATGAAGAGAGCCAAAATCTTGACACAGGGAGTCTCCAACTGGCAGACTTCTGTGAAAATACTGTGGAGCTCTGGGAGCTTTCTAATAGTTAATGGTCTGCTTACACTCTAGTAGGAGAGACTGAGCTACCAGCGGTACAGATTCTTTCTGGCACTTGTCTAAGAAAGGAAAAAGAGAGCTACCTCAGAAACTGGTTTCTGATTGACCTTCATAGATTTTGGTGCTTTCAGAATTCTCTTTCCAGCATTCTCAGGCAAGCCAAAATACTGCTACTGTCTGCTAATGGTTTTTGCTTGAGTGAGAGCTTAAAATGTTCAATTTGAGAGCTTGATGATGGGTTTAGGTTTTTACTATATTTCTGAAGTTGTCTCTGCCCAGGATCATGGCAGATGCTGCTGCTAAATCTGCCCTGGCAGCTGGACTAGGTGTACTCTGGGCTTCATCCCAGGTGCAGGAAGAAATGCCAGGGTTGTCTTTTCTAGTTGGACCCTAGACCCCAGCCTGCAAGACAAGCTTCCCCATATTTGACAGCATTAAAAAGCACTGGTGCCCATTAGCTTGGTAGGCTATTAGTTTTCTTTAGACATGTCCTGTCTAAGGCATATTTCAAGTTTCTTCTCTCTTGTTGTTTAGCAGGGACTATATACAATTCTCCTGGGTTTCTTGTTGAGTAAGTGTTTGTTACATTCTCAGAGACTGAATTCCCTGTCTGGTTTGTTGAAGGCCTTTGTCTGGGCAGTATTATCACCCTTAGGTACTTTGCTATCACTGAGGAAAGATGCAAAGAATTTTGTGACTTCTTTACAAGGAAATCTGGCTGTAACCTTAGTTATGAAGATGCTGTCACCTCTCCCTAAAGATCTCATGCTATGAAAAGGGGGGCCTTGCACTGTTTTTATGAGAGCATGAAATCTAAAACAGACAAAATGCCAACTCTGTCTCATATTCTAAATAAGATGCCACATGGAGTCTCTGTGGAACTAGTTGTATTTTAGAGACAGCAGCCTTAAGAGAGTGGTTTGTTCATTGAATGCCTCTCAAAAATGATTCATGTAGTTTTTTAGAGACTTGAAAATCCTTTGACCGTCAAGACAACCCTTTAAACCAGGAGCGTGTTGAGAAAGGAATGCAATAGGACGACAAATTCAGAGAAGCCACCATGCTGGAGAAGATGCCTGCCTACCTGTTACTTGTGTGGTAGGAGCAACCATATGAGAGAATGCTTTCTTGTTTTATTCTTGTCTTCTGGTAACTTTGGATTTGATTTTTTTTTTCGTTAATTGAGAATTTAACAACTTAATAGAATTAGCTCATTATTTTTCATCCCTAATTACATCTGGTATGAAATGTGAGTCTATCAAATACGTGTGAAATATATGTCATTACTCTTCCTCTAGAAATACCTCATCTCTAGAGTGCCTTATATGCACTCAACTCATGGAGGAGATATGTCAGGGACTGGGCTGTATTTCTCAGTTCCAAACTTTAAAAGGATGATTTGGGAACTGGCGTCATCAAGAACAGTGTTCCTGGGAGGATCTCTCTTGGCAAGCATATGCCAGCATCCTTCTGGAGAGCAGTTGGTAGCATACTGGCTTGGTCATGATAACATAGTTTATTGTTCAATCATTAATGTCTATAGGGCTATTTATTCATCTGTATTGACTCTGGGGTATAAGAATATTAAAGATAATGTGATCTGCTTCTCTCCTAAGACAAGAAAGCTAACTTATCTGAAGGCATGTATGACTAATCCTTCTTCGAATCCTCACCCCAATACTGAATTCTATTTTTGCCATTATTATTGTTATTGTATTGTGCTGTGCTTGATGAGGACTGAGTAGCTCTTGTTGTCTGTTCATGAAAGCCTACAACCTGATTTATTTAACGTGTTTACCAGAATACTTGGGGGAAAAAGTAAAATCTCTTACTCATATTCATTAGTCAGTGTGGATAAGCAACAGTTGTTCCCCAGTGTGAGCTAGTTACCATAATTATACTGCTGGGCAGTTCAGATTGCATCAGCCTGCATTTTTGAGTGTATTTTTGAGGTAATGTTTATTAATGGGAAACACTGATTTTGATACATCCCTCTAGTTATGCTTTGCTGTGTCTATAAACAGACCTTGTATTTTGTTCCTTGCAAGTGGTTTTAGTTGGGCTTTCAGGTTTTTCAATATTTTTTTTTGTAGCTGAGGTGAAGAATTCAAATGAATCTGGTTTTGAAACCAAATTGCATTCACCACTACAGGGAAGACATCGGGTATAATTTCTCACACTCCAAATTTTATGCACGGCTAAAGTGGTGTGGGCATGTTCGGGTGGGCTGGTGCACAGAGGGAGAGGGTAACAATCTGATGGAGACCGTGTAAGTATTTGTGTGATAAATAAAGCAGCAAGGAATCAGCATTAGAGAACTATATTGCTTCAGTGTTTTTTTTTATGTCTTTCAGCTGATGTCTTATTATGTTTTTCAGCTGATCCTAATTATGTTATTGGAACTTCAGGTGTTTATAGGAGTGTCAAATAATGTGTGGAGTGAGATACTCTGGTGTTGGAAGAGTGGCCATGGGTAGCAGCTTTCTTTTAAGCAAGCTTTTTGTTAGTATAGTTTTATTCACCTTTTAGGTAAAGATAATTTTTAATTAGAAGTAACTAATTCTCTGCAGAATTTAGAATTTATTATGTATACTATCCCTTTGTATGGTTTTACTGCATTCTGTTGTATTTATAGACTAATTATATGAATAATGAGTGACAGATAAGCTGGTTGAGTTAACTGTAACCAAAGAGGCTGCTCTACCCGTTGTAGCTTTTTGCTTCTTATAACAAAAAGGAGCTGAAATTCAAAGGTACCCTGCACTGAAGGATTTGAGTTACTTAAGCAGGCAAATACAGGAGAGAAGGCAACTCTGCCTCTCACTTGCAATGTCTTAAATTAACAAGCAGCATGTTCCAGTTTATACTAATAGGTTTACGTATTTATCTAAAATGAGCCCTTGTGGTCATGTCTGATGCATGAAAGGTAGAGAAAGCCACAGAAACCTACTGGAAAGGGATAGTAAAAAGTGGCAGCACTGAGGAAACAGAATCTGTGGGGTAATTTTCCCCCTCCAAACATCCATTTCACTTTGGTTAATTCCATAGAAATCTGCATGCCTCAAGAGTTGAGTGGAGTAGAACAAATAAAACCGGGGAGAAGCTGTACTCCGAGGAATGGTACAGTCTTCTTTAGCTGGCCAATTGCCTGCAAAGGAGACACCTTTGGGAAATATCTAGTACTAAGTATCACTGCTATCAGTATCCACATTTTGTCTGTACTGGCTCATGAGCACAGCAGCAGCATATCCAGAGAGGTGGAATCTTTGTGTGAAATGATCTATATGTCCCACAGAGAGCTTTCCCACATCTCCTTCTACAGATGGCAAAGAACATAACTGATGGGGGGAAAAAATCGTGTATGATGAGGATTTTCCCTTCTTGCACCATTTTATTCAAGGAGCGAGAATTTAATGCTCCTTTGCATCCTTCCCTTCATCCTTTGAAAGTTTTTATTCAAGACTCCTTTCCTTTACAGGTGTTTATCTGTGGAGCTAATACACAAAAAGACAGTGTTCCCAAGAGCTGTCATTCATAGAATCATAGAATTGTCTAGGTTGGAAGAGACCCTTGGGATCACTGAGTCCAACCATCTACCCTACTCTACAAAGTCATCCCC
>BJBW01002635.1:593-10943 GCA_004320125.1 Scolopax mira | reverse complement strand
CCTGTGAGGGTGGTGAGACACTGGAACAGGTTGCCCAGAGAAGCTGTGGCTGCCCCATCCCTGGAGGTGTTCAAGGCCAGGCTGGATGGGGCTTTGAGCAACCTGCTCTAGTGGAAGGTGTCCCTGACCATGGCAGGGGGGTTGGAATTAGATGATCTTTAAGGTCCCTTCCAACCCAAACCATTCTATGATTCTGAGGGGTGCTGGAGGGTAACAGAGGAATGGAAGGAGCACCCTGCAATGCAGACGGATGCAGAGGCACGATGTTCTAGCTGTGGATTAGTGCCAGTGTTAATATTTCTAATTTCTAGTCTCTGCAAAGCAAGAATGTAGGGATTTTAAACTCCTCTGCTAGGAAGCAAGCACTTGCAATACCTTTTCACCTTGTGTACCAGGTGGTAGGTGCATGTCTCTGACACCCGGGTGCTGCAAAGAACTTGCTGCTTTGTTAATGCAAACATGTCACAGCACAGTGTCACCACAAGAGGGGAACCTACGACTAGATTCAGGTGAATATTGGTAAACTACGCATGCTTTTGGTCCTGGTTGAGGCAAGCAAAATTCTTTGATGCAAATGTAATAATACCCTTACCTCAACTGTAAACTTCGCTGACAGAACATAGTTTTAAAAAACTCTTCCTATAGGAAAAATAGTTTCAACCTCCTCCCCCCCTCCAAGAGAAGCTTATTTTTTTCAAAATATAAATGACCAAAAAGGCAGCCTTAAGGAGGAATGCATACATTCAGATTAATACTTCCTACGTTCTATTGCAACTTTATTGATATACTAATTTAAGGCATGCAATTAAAATTTCTAAGAGTAGATCTGAAAAGTTCTCATTATAGTATATATAATAATTGGCTACCATACTTGTTGCAAGAATAATGTATATTTAAAACTCAAACAGCATATGGTTGCTCTTTGGTTTAAATAAAATCCAATCTGATATACTTGTGAGAATAATCAAAAATAACATGTATAATAAATATACAAACCTCATTTCCTTTGCTTCCAGCACTTGATTTCATTTCTTTGGGTTGCTGTATAAAGCAAAACAATATTTATGTGCCAAAGGAACTATAGACAGAAGAAGGTATAAAGAACATCATTTGTAACCATGATGTTCTTAGTATAATAATGTTTTATTTACAATATATAAATATGGTGTAATGAAGACCAACACTATGCCTTGAAAAATCCATTCAGTGAACAGTCTTTTGAAATTTTAAAAGAATTTTTTAAGAAACTAAGTTAATGTAATGAAGTGTTAATTAGGGTGCTTTATGGAACACAAAAAAAGCACTGAAGACCAGCAATCTCCGACTCCTTTTGCAAAACTACATCAGTGCACTGCATCTGTTGTCAAGCCAAAAAAATTACCATAGGTGAGGGAGTCTAGTCAGGAAGCATGAGAAAGAGAAGATGCAGAAGCAGTACTCTCGTCTCGTCTCTCTCAAAAGACAAATATCACGGGCAGTAATTTCAACCAGATCTAATGCATTCAATTATATATTTCCCTGAGACACTGGTGGCATGTTTTTGCTTTGGTTTTTTATTTTGTTAGGTTGGCTTTTTTTACAGCTTCTCAGAAATTGAGTTTTGTTAACTCATTTAACTGTGATTAGTCTTTTAATTTTCTGGCATTATTTAGGATTTTGTTTGTCATTTTGGTGAAAATATATGGCCTTTCTGGAATGGATAAAGTATGGAATACTTTGGAGAGATGGGCCAAGAGAAACCTAATGAAATTTAACAAAGACAAGTGTAGGGTGCTGCACCTGGGGAGAAATAACCCCAAGCACCAGTACAGGTTGGGGACTGACCTGCTGGAGAGCAGCTCTGAGGAAAAAGACCTGTGAGTTCTTGTGGACAACAGGATGACCATGAGGCAGCAATGTGCCCTTGTGGCCAAGAAGGCCAAGGACATCCTGGGATGCATCAAGAAGAGCGTGGCCAGCAGGTGGAGGGAGGTCATCCTGCCCCTCTACTCTGCCCTGGGGAGGCCCCATCTGGAGTATTGTGTCCAGTTCTGGGCTCCCCAGTTCAGGAAGGACAGGGAACTGCTGGAGAGGGTACAGCAAAGGGCCACAAAGATGACGAAGGGCCTGGAGCATCTCTCCTATGAGGAAAGGCTGAGGGACTTGGGAAGAGAAGACCTAGGGGGGATCTGATCAATGCTTACAAATACTTAAAGGGAGGGTGTCAGGAGGACGGAGCTGGTCTCTTCTCAGTGGTGCCCAGGGACAGGACAAGAGGAAATGGGCACAAACTGGAGTATAAGATGTTCCACCTAAACATGAGGAGGAACTTCTTTACTGTGGGAGTGGTAGAGCACTGGAACAGGCTGCCCAAAGAGGTGGTGGAGTCTCCTTCTCTGGAGACATTNNAGTTCCTGTGCAACCTGCTCTGGGTAGACCCACTCTGGTGGGGGGGGTTGGATTAGATGATCTCCAGAGGCCCCTTCCAATCCCATATGATTCTATTCTATGATTTTGTGAATGGGATAAAGAGGTTCTAGGAGTCAACTTTCTGTATAAGAAAAAAGAAAATGAGCATTGACTAGACAGTAATATAGTTCTCCCTGCACAGTTTTTAAATAATCTTTTATTTCTTTATCAGAGGAAAAAAGCAATCAAACTCACCAAATGTCGAAATTCTACTGACAGGCTTCCATTTGCAGATTCATCCATGTTCATGGCTTTCACGTGTGTTCCACACAGAACGAATCTACGATTACTGTGGAGGACATTACACTTACATATGGAAATAATATTGCATCAGATAATTTAAGAAATAGGGTATTTTATTTTCTTACCTTACAGTTGAAACATTCCTGAAATAGAAGAGGGGCAGGGGGAGGAAACACTGTGCATCAGTAAATGTGTAAGCCATAACTTGTGCTGAGAAACATATCTTGAGATGGTAGCTTTTGCCTTATCAAAGCTAATTCATTTTCCCAATACAACTGCAATTTTTAAACTAAAGCATTGAGATTTGTACTGTCCAGTTAGACTTTTGTATCTGGCCAGACGCAAGTAGTATATTTTATCTAGCTTTTCTCTTGACATTGGTACTAATTGCCCACATGCCTGCAATATGAGCCTGTGTAGGTAGCTCATGGTGTACTGGGGACACGTGCCCAGCAACAAATCAGACAGTACACAGCTTTTGAGAGGAACAGTCCCGGCTTCTCTCCTGCTCCTTCCCCCACTGTGTGGCTTTTTTTTCCTTCTTTCTTTTGGGCCATCATCTATGTCCACCTGGTCAAGGTGTTTTTTAGAGGCCTGCAGAAGTACAAGAGCCAGAAGAAGGGAGGTAGCCTGTGGCTGGTGGGCAAGGAGGGCTTGGATCACCTTTGCCAATTTTGAAATCATACCTTGACAGCAAGTCTTCTGCCCCATATTTTATTATGCTAGGGTGCCCTCACCTCTGTGTAACCAAGTTTGCTCTACAGTGCTGGCTACGGGTTGCCCAGAGAAGTTGTGGATGCCTCATCCCTGGAGGTGTTCAAGGCCAGGCTGGATGGGGCTTTGAGCAACCTGGTCTGGTGGGAGGTGTTCCTGCTCATGGCAGGGGGTTGGAACTCAATAATCTTTAAGGTCCCTTCCAACCCAAACCATTCTATGATTCTGTAATACATCTTGCTCAGAGAAGATGCATCAACTCAAATAGAAACACTCCAGGCAGTATTAACACTTTTCACAAATGTAGCATAGACAGGTTCTGAGATGCTTTTTGCTCAAGAAACTATAATGAACCAAAGAAGCAGGGGATCCTGCTCATTTGGGACTGATCTAAAAATAATGGGAACACAAAAGAGAACCAAACACCCTAGAAGGGAAGAATTATGTAGTAGTTTTAATTTCAGGCAGGGGTAAAACTCTGTAAGCTGCCATAATCATAGCACTAACTTTTTAATTACAAATTTCATGTAGTACTTGGAGCAGCTGCATCGAAGGTACTAGGCCTGTTCATGGAAGCAGAGATAGCTTTGAAATACCACTTATCCCATAAATGCAGTATAGTTTGAATTAAAGCTTTTGCCTGATGATACTATTTAAAAATGTAAAGTTTCAAAGTTTTGAAACAAATCTTAAATGGACTTCTTCCCTCCAATTTGAAAACATCAATAGTAGCTTTTGGTTTTGTTTTTTTTTTTTCCAAGACAAATAAATCTTCCACATTAAAAAAGGAAAAGCATTACCCTGGTGTTTTAACTGTTTTCTTTTGTTTTTTTAATTTTCTTTTTAGAGCAACTTCTAAATCAGATAGGGTTGAAAAGGCTGAAAAAAAGTTGTGTCTGTAGGGAGAGAGAGAGAATATCTTCACTTTAAAGTTTCTTACTTGTCAATAGTTGCTTTCACTCTGATCTGGTAGTTCAGCTCTGGTAATTTAATTAGCAACCTTCAAAACAGAAAATGTGAAAGTTAATGTAAACAGAGCAGATTTCTCACCAGAAAATGTTGAGAACTAAAGTATCTGAAATGATTATAATCTGAAGAAAAGATTAGCTATCTAGGGCTATATCATGATTTACAGGTTTTATACTCATAAAGAGGAGCTGGGCTGTTCCAGTGGTAGGTGTTCCCCTGGAAAAGTATGTGGAAAAGGTAGCAGGTGTTTGAGGGAATGGCTAGAGAGAGAACAAAGAAGTACTAATTAAGAGATGGATTTCTCTAATCTGTGACTGCACCACAGATGTATGCACACTTTCCACACCCTCAACCCTCCGTGCATTCTTTTTGCTGCAAGGTGGAACTGAGATGAGAGTTCCCTTCCAGTCTTTGCTTTTTTCATAGACAGGCAAGGAGCTAGTGGGAGAGAAATAACTTGTCATTGATTCACCAGAGCCCCCCAAAATACAGATGTTTCTCTTTCCTGCCTGGAAAAGTGCCTCTGAGTATTCTGATGTTGGCTTGTACGATGTGGATTGCTATTTAGTCAGTTTGCAAAGTCATTAAAACAAGAATTCAATGGATATAGGGCCCTAAAGGTGCTGACCTTTGAGCATGATCTGCCTTTCTTCCTCCCCCTGATTTACTATTTCTTGCCACTTATTATGAGTGACAGATTCTGTGGCCTTTCTATTCTAGAAAGTGTCCCTGGAGTTAAAAGGATCTCTGCCTCAAGTTGGTCTGCTTTGCTTTCTAGATTGCTTCTAGGATAAAATGCAGTGCACAAATGAAGGACTTTATATCAGATTTCCTTTCCTTACCTTAATTTAACAGTGAACTGTATTAACGTTTTAAGAACCATTGGTCTCTGGGGATGTGTTGGCATGCAGGGCTGCCTTTCAACCACGAATGAACTGTGTGAAAAGGAGTGAAACAAACAGGTTGTTAGGAACAGGCATAAACAAACAGCTGTATTGGGGGGAAAGGAAAAAAATGCTGGTCTCTCTTAGAGACTTATTCCTCTACAAAAGCTGAAGTGGCAGGTATGTATTCCAACTCTCAGTTCTCAAAATCATCCAGTGGTCTAATTTACTGTAAGTTTGAGACAGATATTTGGAATTCAATAAAAATCAAACCAAAACGAATTCCATAGTCCTAAAATTCCAAGCTGATAGAAGTCTGGAAGACCAAGACTTTTATCAGAACCATAACAGAGTGTGAAAATACACTGAGTCTGGCTCCAATGAAATTAAACAATCAGTTTATCTTTTAAAATTTAAAAAAAAAAACCACCTGTCCATGTTTTGCTTTCAGATAGTCACTTGTGGTATATCTCTCATATAGCCAGTACAAAAGGCAAAAGGAAGATGATAATGTTTTATATATTCATAGAATGTGTTGGTGGGGAAGAGAAGAACAAAGAACAAATTAGTACCTGCCACTTTACTTAAAAAAACAAAACAAACAAAACCCCAAACCCACAACCTTTTCTCAGCAGTATGCACATGACACCTACCAAAATAAGTGGATTTTATGTGTTCACCTAGAGTCAGAACTTGACCACAAACCCTTAACTTCTAGATGTGAGAAGTTGCCTGGTACCTCCAACTTCTGGAATTTTGGTGACAGAATATTGGAAACTCGGTCTTTAAGATCCTCAGACATGTTTTTTTTTCCCTGCTTAACAACATGGTCTCATCGTTGCCAACAGATTTGTGGCAGTTCAATCAAAGTTATGTACATTGACAATGGCTTACGCACTTCCGGAACAGATTGTAGAGCAGAAAGTTGACTTTTTCCAGCAGCTGAGGTCTTTGCACTGGGATAGGATCCCCATCGTAAGTCAGCCTGGTCAACAGTTCATCCAGTTTTTCTAGTTGCCTTCTAACTTGAAAAAGACTCTCCGCCAACAGCGTAAAACTACAGCAAGACAAAAGATTAATTTGCAGTCTTTCATGTAAATGGCTGCTTATAACAAAATAGCTAATGAAGTTCTTGCTTAGGGAAATCAGAATCAGTACTGATTGATGCTTTCTAGCTTCATCCAAACTCGTGAGCGTTCATCTTTTGTTTACAGGAGTATATAAATACATCAGGCAAAATTTCCTACTTTATTTTCAGATATAAATATTTTTGCAACGGACCTCATCATCAACAGCAATGCCATGCTGTCTGTGATAATTTAGAAGAAATATATACCACAGATCTGATGTTTTATGTGCTGGACGCTTGTGCCAATTTTATTTCTTTCCTACAGCTTAGTGGTTTTTCAAAATGTAGTCTAAAAGGGTATTATTTATATAAATGAAAAAGTTACAAAGGCTGAAGAGTGGCATTTCTCAGAAATGTAAAAACAATAAGGAAAATGAAATCCAAACACATTTGCTAACAGTTTAATAGGGTACGTGTGCATGAAATCACACCTTTTAGCTATATTTAACATCTACCTTGTGAAAAAAAATACTTCAGTGGAAAAAAAAACATACACAAAAAAGACAAACACTACTTTTCCCTCAAATCTAAAAAGGTTCTTGGTTGTTTTCGTTCCTTTTTTCTTCTTATTCTTTCCTTCACCTTCTCCAGAAGAGAAGTTTGATGGGAGAGAAATGATCAGGACATTGACATTCTGTCTGCATTATCTTTTTAATTTTTTTTTTTTTTTTAAATTTGCGATCACCATTAGAGTTACCACCACAGAGAACTACTGCCATTCAGTTCCTGTGGAGTTTGAAATCTGGAGGGGTGATGTACCTGGTGAGTCAAAGCATAAAGTGTCTACCCGACTCCTGCCTAGACAAAACTCCCACTGTCCCCAGTGTCAAATTCGGTCAGCACAGTTCTTACTCAAGCAAAATTCCCGAGAGGGTATGTATCATGTATCTGGAGCAACTGTCAAACCAAAAAATGAGCGACTGCCACGGCTCAGGCTCAGCAGTTCACCATTACATTATTAATTCCGAACAGCAAATGCTGTCCACCAAAACAAATTGTATTTTTGTTATTTACTGGCTTAGCTGCTAAATGAATTTGCTGCCGTTGCAAGGTAACTGATCTAAAGGAAAGATCTTTTCATGTGCAGCAGACTTCCTGTGGTTTTCAGTGGAAACGCAAGCTCAAGGCAAGTTTACCAGTTCTGGAGCTGATCAAGCCCACCATGGAGAGGACCCCCAATGCAGGCAATCTGCTGCCGTCTCTTCCAGTCTAGCAGCTCTTCAGTCAGCATGTTGCTCATAAGCATATCGATTTCATGAATCACACGCCCTATTTTACTAAGCACTTCCTGTAAAATAAGGAAGATGTCATAAACTGACCACGGGGAACCGCCACAAAATTCAGCAATTATCATAAAAGTGCTAATTACTTTTAAAGTAACCATATGTAGCCCCTTAGCTGTAGTGTCTATAGGTTTTTGGACTGCTCACCCATTGTGCTTGAAACTAATCCTAAATCTCTATGAACCCCTCCTCAGTAAAGCTTCTGGGTTTGGGGGTGGGAAGGAGGATTGTTGCGTTCTTTGTGGGCATAACACCTCCAAGAAGTTGTCATTTACAAGTACCGTCAAGGTCATGAAGTCCTCCTTTTGTTTTGTATCATATCCAGTGCTCTGGGGTTTTTTGCTTGCTTCCTTGCTTTTAGCTGTGAAAAGCACAGGGACTCAAACAAATTGCCTAAATGTACTGTTTTCTGTGCCAGCAAAAAAGTGGTCAGGGAATATTTGTCATACCTGCAAGTTTCGGTCACTGAACAGAGCAAGGTGGGTGGTTTGGGATTTTTGGTTGGTTTGGGTTGGGGTTTTTTTTGGCAATTATTTATTTTTTTGTTTGTGTTTTGTTTGGCAAACATTTACTTTGAACACTTTTTGCTTATTTTATAGGGTACATATTGCCAACTAAGTTATCCATTTTGCACAGTACATAAGAGGTCCTGCGGAGCGATGCCCTCACCTCCCTTCTAAGGTGTGCAGAACCATATCCTTGATTGAGACGTTATTTAATCGCCAATTTCTTACCTGCTAGCCAAAATCACCTGCACCCACCCCAAACCTTTTGTCGATTTGTAACTGCTGGTATTTGTCTGTTCTTCTGAGAAGAGAATGAAGAAGTGCACGCATAGGCATTTTGAGCGCTCGATGTGGGAATAAGGGGAGAAAGCAAATGAACCACAAATGACAAAACATGTCACTAACCTTTCTCTTGTAGTCTAAAGTGTTGAGCATCGCCTGCAACGCCAACATTTCCTGTTTAATGAGGGCGCTGTTTTTGTCGCTCTGCTCTGTGGGGGAATGAGAAAAAGTCGGTATAAATTGTGTGTGGGGGGGTAGGTGTGCGTGTTTATAAGGGGAGGAAGGGAAAAAACCACGACCAGACTGTAGCATGTGCTAGTGAAAAGTGAACTGCAGGCAGCCGTGGATTATGTAATGGCGTGTTTCGTTTGGATGGACTAACTTTAGTACGAGTTTAAGATAAGGTTTTATGACTCCGCTCTTCAGATTTGTACATGGAACAGGAAAAGATAGAAAACATACAGAAGATACCTAGAAATCTATACATTTCTTATTCGTGTGTGCAGTCATGTGCGTTCTCTACATCTGGTTTGGATCAATGACTGATTTGTGCACTACTGAAATGTGCTCATGGTGTCAGCAGTTAGGCTAAAGCTCTTTGGACTTGATGTGAATTATGAGTCTGGCTGAGAGAATGGAGGTTAAGCATTTGAAACAGAGATAAAGCGCTCATGGCTGTGGGGATTTCATCAGCCAGGAGCACTGATCACCGCGTATTTCCCCCCTCTCTTCAACTTTTTTCCTTCTCTGGAGCATGCATTAATTTCAAGCTTCCCCAAACTCTTTCCCCCCGCCTTCGCCTTCCCCCACTTGCGTCTGTCATGCTACCTTCAAAAAAGAAATTGGTGCCAACTGTGTCTCTGCTAAGCTCTGGATTGACATCTTCCCATTCCGTTAGGGTAGACAACCAACGGATTGTCAGCTCAGCCACAGCAATTGCTCACACGCAGTGTGAGGTGATGCAAGCTGGCCGTGCTGGTGGAGAGCATTGGTTGACACAGTGAAAGTTTAAGCCCTGGAAGTAATTTATGTAAGCATCTTTTATTTTGCAAGCGAGGCAGGCTTTGGTCATCTGTGTGGTCAATAATTATGATTGGCCTGCTGGCTAACAGCTCATTAAACCATGGCAACTTCATCTCTTCTTCTGATTGCCGGGCCATATCCAACTTTAGGGTTGGATGTCAATATATTGACACGTGTAAGAACTTGTACATTTCAAGCCCAATGTCTTTGCATGTCCTAGGGGAGATAATATGGAGATATCTGAGCAGACACAAGTGGACCTCAGTTTCTTTTCTGAAAAAGATCATGCAAGGACTGCTGCCGTGCGCAGATCTCAACCATCACAGGCTGGTCAAACATGCATTCAGAGTGCTTACCAGCTGGTTATCACCACTGTGGTCAAAAAAGAACAGAAAGCCAAGTTAGAGGCTAAAAACATCAGTTTTTTTACAACGCTGCTCTGGGGAAATAAGAGGTTCTTCCATATCCTTGGCCCTGCCAAGGAAGGGCCACGTCAAAGGTGAGGAAATTGAAAAATAGGTTCTTTAACTTAAGAAAATTACTACTTTTCATGTCTTTATGCATATTATCTATAAAAAATAACTATACTTGCTTAACGAGATCCTGTTTACCCTCTCAACCCCAAAGGAGCAATTATGTTCTGAGACTATAACTTTATATAAACTAAAAATCCATATTATCCGGGTAATGCACAAAAAAATTTGATACCGTGGGCTAGAAGCAGAATCAGCCATTGCCTAGAGAATCTAAAAAATAGTATAAAAACTCTTACCTAAGCTTTGTATTGTTTTATACCTGAAGTCGAATTCCTCTTGCAAGTCTTCCAAGTATTTGACATCTTGGTCAGTCATCTTTCCCAGGGAAAAAAA
>BJBW01002634.1:30847-47718 GCA_004320125.1 Scolopax mira | reverse complement strand
CACTGGAACAGGTTACCCAGGGAGGTGGTTGAGGCCCCTTCCCTGGAGACTTTCAAGGTGAGGCTTGACGAGGCCCTGGGCAACCTGGTCTAGTTGGGGGTGTCCCTGTGACTGCAGGGGGGTCGGACTAGAAGACCTTTGAAGGTCCCTTCCGGCCCAGATGTTTCTATGATTCTATGACTAGAGCAAATGCGCTCATGCTTTCAAGGTTGTTAACACACTGGCAAGCCTACACATTTATACTTCCTTGTGACTCCTACTGTCTTCCCTTTTGTGAGTCAGTTTTATGCACAGCTCAGTAATTGGCTACCCATGACTGCACACAGCAACCAATACAAGTCTCTAGAGTAACTGTGATACAATGAAAATAGATTTGGAGAATAAATTTCCAAGTGAAAAGGCCTGTTTCCATTAAAAGTTTAATACTAACTATCAAATGCTTATCAAGTCACTGTTAAGATGGTCACTAATTGCTAGACCATGTAAACATACTTTTACTCTTTCCTGCTTGTGCTTTAATTTTTTTAAAGCAAATTTCACATCCAGTATGTTTTCAACCTTGCATCTAAAAATCACTTTGGCATTTTTAAGTTCATTGTCATTTCATCTCTGCCAAATAAATATTTTTTGTTAGACTGGATTTTTCCCCACCAGTTTGTACTAAGGATCTACACTAAAGTACTTAGTCACCTATAGTATGGTTTCAGAGCTATGACAAGAGATGTGTTTTCTTTCCACAGAAACAAAATCTATGGCATTCTATCATAGTATATGTAGAGAAAAAAAAATAAAATCACTGGATAGACTAGCTTGTGTCCTACTGTCCTCATGATTGGTACATTAACAACAAGCACACAGTATGGGCATCAAAGAATTCAGAACTACACCAAACAACTGGATTGCAAATACACAAAACACCCTCCTAGGTCCTATACTACAGACACTGTTCATCTGAAAAGCCACCAGCTTGAGTCAACTACTATAAAAAGCTTTCCACCCTAGAACAGAGTGGGTGTAGCATGGTCTTGAAACTAATAAATAGTTGGCTATTTACATAGTCGATACACCAAGTAGCGACATTCCAGGCCAAACAAGCTGTCAGAGGAGATACACATTATTTCAACCTGATTTAAAAAAAAATAAAAAATAAAAATTAAAGCCTACACAAACTGACAAAGAAAGTCTAAAATGAGAGCCTGTTATCCACAGAGAGGATCATAAAATGTTAAGAACTGGTTGTCATGAAAATAATATGAATAATCAGCACATTACAAAAAATTATAAAACAAAAGTGTTGAATGATAACAAGCAGCAAAATATAGAGTCTATACGTGAACTGACAGGAATTAAGACAAAGGCATGTTACTCCTCAAAACGAACACTTCAGGGGTTCCTTGCCTTCCTTTCACATCTCCCAGTAAAGAACCAAGAAACTTATACTGAGCTAAATGATTTCTTAAATTACAGTCCCTATGTCTTCAGGCAAGAATTACAAGCTACACAAATCACAAATGTGGACTTCCTCTAATGAAAGAAAGAAACAGCAGGGAGCAAGGGGGATAAGCTCATTTCAATCTATTCCTTGAAAACATTTCTGGACTGCATGGGATTCTTGAATTTTCAACAGGGGTCCTTAGTTTCTGAGGTAAAGCTTTCCAGCTCCATACAGATGTTCAATGTTTCAATATACTGAACATCCTACTTTCTAATCCTACTTTCACCTTACAGAAGACTAATCAGTAGAAAAATCTAACTACATGGTAGTGCATCCTTGCATACACATGTAGCCCATGTTCAGTCCTTTGCTCCCCAGAAGACAGCAAAAAGACCCACAGCATTTGTTGTCCCTTTGAATTTTCTTGGAAGTTCCCAAACTAAAAAAAACAACAACAACCACATGCACACACAAAAAACCCACTTGAGAAACACCAAACCAAAACCCATTGAAATTGTTGTTTAGGCTTTTACCTTTGTCAAAAGTCAGATTTCTGTTAAATAGAGCTTGAGTTTATTTTCCCTTTGTTGAAAGGCAGACTTTCGTTAACTACTGCTTGAGTTTATTTTATAGTTACACTGTGTCCTGCAGGTACATTGACTTTTTTTTTTTTATTTTTACCTTTTTAAAGCTGGTAACACTGCCTCCAGAGAAGAGGTCCACTTATTATAGAAAAGTGCATCACTAAGGAAATGGAGGACACAAACTTCATTTTCAGATTTTTCTGTGTGGAAGATGACTCCTGCTGATGTATAATTTTAATAAAGAGGGAAACTACACAAACATTAACTCAGACGGGACAGTTTCAACACAGTAGAAAATACTTACTCTGTAAATAGTGCAAAACCATCAATACAAGACTATAGCTGCTTAAAGTACCACGACTGGCATCATTTATCTCATGAAAACTTGCCCACTTCTTAATCACAACTACTAATGGACGAACTCGATTCTCAACTGCAAATAAAATAAATACATCTCAAAAAAAGCACATTTAACTGGGCAGCAATCAAGCAACATTTGTTCCTGGTTGATCAATTTGATACTCTTATATTCTAAGATTACCTTTTGCAACCATTTTGTAGAAATTTCACTGAATTTTTTAAAGTTGGGACCATAGAGATCATCTAGTCCAACTCCCCCGCCATAGCAGGATTGCCCAGAGCATGTCAGAGCACATCACTCAGGACTGCATCCAGGCGGGTCTTGAAAATCTCCAATGAAGGGGACTCCACGACCTCCCTGGGCAGCCTGTTCCAGGGCTCTGTCACCCTCACTGTGAAGAAGTTTCTCCTCATACTTGAGTGGAAATTATTTAGTTATTCTACAACTACTATACATCTTATAAAAATCAGAAAAAAAAATACATTTAAAAACAGACTTTTGAATAGTAAGATCCACAGACACATTACAAGGGATATGCCAGATAACTTGCAGATAAGAAAAACTGAATGCATCAGTCAATGTAGCAATGTATCACATTTCTCTCCAGTTCATTGTACTAATTTTCCCTGAATTAACTTGCTGCCAGGATAGACCATATCTAATTTTTTAGTTATCATTTATTTAGGCTATATAAACTTTGAGGGCGGGGAAAGGAATTCTCCTGGTTGGAGGACATAGAGCTCATTCTTAAGTTTTCCTTAGGATCCATGAAAGCAGTAACACCTGCATAAAAACATTAATTTTTAAATTCGCCTTATCCTCAAAGATGTTAGATACAATAACTCATTATAGCAAGACATATGTTTTTAATGAAGAAAGATATAAATACAGTCATGTTCCAGGTATGATATTCTGAATTTCTGGGAATATAGGTATCATCCTAATTAAGGTAGTCATGTGTTGTAGGGAGCTGTCACTCACCACCACCTCCTACGGACCTTGCAGCATACTTAATTTATTATGTGCAGATATGTGGTAGCAGATTATCAGTCTTATGATGGTCTTACAATGCCTTATATTTTTTTGAGTATCTTTTCTAACCTGACAGCATTGTGCAAAGTTTTGTATTCTGCACATCAGGACAGGAACATAACAATAGGTAATCAATTCATCCAGGACAACAGACATCCTGCAAAAGCACAAGTTGGGGTGCTCTCTGTTATTCTGAAAATGCTATTCAAGCATGTGATTTTCTCACAACCTGGTCACAGTGGTTCACCACACATGCCCCTGTAAGTGGCACCTTTTTTTTTCCTCATCAGGAATGATCTAGATCTAGAAGACCTCTTAGAAACAACAAAGCTCCTTACCACCAGTCACCTTTTTCCCAGTGGCTGAAGTAAAAAGAGTTTACTGTACTATTAGTACAGTAACTGTAAGATGCAGAAGAATTACTTTACAGACATCATATGAACATGCATTAACTGAAATAGGATTTTTTCAAGAATGAAAAATGCAAAAAGTCTCAAATTCCCAACAGGACTTGTATGTGTCACAGTAGAAAAGGTCTCTTTTAGTTGACCGTATTCTGAACTAAGGTTTTGTGTCTGCTAGTGCCTGTAAATAGTATATAACAAAGCATGCAATATGGCCAGTAAACTTTTCTTGATACTCTTTCATCAGTGAACTAGCTATCTGCTCAAGAAAATGCACAGTAACATATGTCATTTGCTCAAAGGTCCACCTTCAACTAATTGAAAAATACCTACCATCAATTGCTGATTTAAGTGCAGACATGCCTCCTTAGGCAAACGACTGACAACACAACAGCACAGACTGCACTTTCTAGCTCTGTTTAATCTACCTATATTTTCCTGGACATTCTGCTTCTCTTTGCTTTATCATCTTTGATATTTTTTATAGCCTTTGATATTTTTTATACCTGTGCAGCAACATAGAAGGGCTGATTTCCAAAAAGACACAAGACCATCCACAGAAATATTCATGAATTTTCTTTTGTAATCATGCTCATAAAGATAGTAAGTTCTTTGTTCACCTAAGCATCTGCTTTGTTCTAACAGAAAACAAGACTCATACATCCTCCATGTGATAAGTAATTAGATCTTTCTTCTCCCATGCAGGCTGACACCCTTCAGCCACAAATTTAACTGACCAGTCTAATACTTTTAATGCTATCCATCTATTGGTATGACTTCTAAAAGTATGTAAAGACACTGATAAAAGTTTACATCTATTTTTGTTTGCCTTACACCACCTGAGCGTTTTCTGGTCCAAAGAAGACAAGACAGACTATGCTTGATACAGTTTGCCTATTTAATAAGGTCTAGACAATCAGGAGACATCGTTTTCAATCACAAGTGTCTTATCTAGTAACTCACTCCTTAACCTCAAGAAAGTAACAATATTTATCCTTCATCAGGAGATTAAAAAAAAAAAATATCAATTTCCCAGCCTTATATAAGTGGGCACCAAGGCAGAAGGGAAGAAAAGGTGTCACATTTGGGCCTCTCCTACTGCTTTGTTCACATCTGGGCTCTTGCTTGCCCTACAGTGATTTGCTGAGAGGAATAAGGGAAATCTGTGGCAGAAGTTATGAACACCTATATCAACATCTGACTTGGTGAAGTGACTCCATTTCCCTAACCTTTCTAAGCTTGGAAGGAAATCCTTCTCCAGACACATGCCTTCCTGGATGTATGAAGGAATTACACTAATCCAGGACAATTTGTAGATTCTCCTAGTAACATGAATATGGAACACTGAAACAACTCTGACCAAGACATTAGCAAAAATTAACTAGTAAAAAGTAACTTCTACTGATAACTTCCTCTGCTAAGTAGAAAGGAATTCCTATGTGCAAGAACTGATGAAGGTGACAAAAGAACCACAAGAAGAACTAACCTAAGGTCCACTCATTATTTATTTATCTACCAAATGATATTATGATGCTATGTAAGAAAACCTTAGTTTAGCACTAAGACTGTTGTTCTTATTACTTGCCCTTCAGAAGTCTGTTTCACAATCTCTCCCTAAAATGCAAACTCCTGAAGAGACAAAAGTACTTTGGATCTTCCAAGGAAAGACTCTGTAACAGCATACAGACACAGCAAGCTATCAGCCACACATCCCTATCAGTGGCTGTAAGGAAATAAAAGGAACTGGAGATTATACCACTAGATACCCATTAGTATAATGATCTTGTTACCCGCAGAATACTGCAGCAGCCCTTGTAGCAGATATGTGGACCTTAATATGAAGAATCTCTGTTGTCTTCTGAATATAACAATATTCAATTAAAAACATACCTAATCAATATATATCAGTTTTCTCCATATATATGGAGTAACTGAAGCTATCTTAAAGCTATTTAATGCACCTTATTAGGTCATTAAATATATAGAAATCTAACACATTCAACTGAATTTTAATAGCCTGTAATACCAAAATACAAATTTAAACCCCAAAGTTTATAGAAATAAGAAAATACATTAAAAACTTACTGTATGCATAGGTTCTCAGAAGGAATGTATTTCTTATTCCTACAACATTGTTTACATTCAAGTCAAACTCCACACGGCTATTGGGGAGGAGAAAAGAAAAATAATCAAGCATCATGGTATTCACTTTCAGGATATTTATTACCTACTTAGAGAGATAATGCTTTAGAAACTTACTTCAGAGTTTTGATGCTGTGATGTCTACTCTGGTTTTGTCTATAGTACTCAAATTGCTTATAGACTTGAATTCCATTGTTACAAAAATGTAATTATTGTTTTACATAGAGAGTACATGTAGATCCAAATTTATACCTTAGGACAACTTAATATATCAACTATGTTTTGGATTTTTAACGAATCTTTCTCCCAACCAAATATGCACTATGTGATTTACTATGGACAACATCTGATGACAGAGAAGATTCTCTGAGATATCAATTTAAGAAATCATGACAATGAGATGAATTCCAAGAGATCAAAAAGTAAGAATCTTTTTTCTGTAATGATGATCAGAGATAATCATTATCTCTGATAATGAAACCTGTTTATTAGTAAACACTGTGTGCTTTGTGATAAAACAATTTTTAGCTGTTTCATGCTGTTAACAGCAAGTAAGAAGACGGCAAACAAGCACAACCTGCTTTATTTATATCACACACCACCCCAAACTTTCAATTCCATACTGCGTATAGACCTCAATTACTCAAGAAAGAATATTAAATACACAGTTAATAAGCTATAGCAACACTACAACTTGCAACAAGAAGAGGCCATTAGTGACAAACAAGTTGCTATCTGCAGTGTACAGCTATTTCCATTTTATACATTCATTTTATACATTCACATAGCATTTGTTTGCCTGAATAGTCCTTTGGATTTTCTTGAATTATTGCAAAGATAACATAGACCTAGAATTTATTAAACTGGATAAAACACATTAATTTGGTGCCTACAGAAGGTTTTTGACATCAATAATTACATTAGAACATTCTTTGGATCAACAGTGTTACATAATTTTAAACCTGAATTAGTATCAAGCATGACTTTTTAGATGTTTTAAAAGCATAGGACATAATAGTACAGGAAATAAACAACCTTGAGCTACTGCTTTACAGCTGTAAAAATAACCATAAACACCAATAAGAATATTAGATGTATGTGCAAATATAGTAAAGAAATATGCCAGGCTGCATGTTCCAATTAACCCCAATTGAAAAGATTACTATTTACTAGATGCTGATTAAGCAACTTCTATTGCAGTTATTTTGTACTTAATATGCACATTTAATAGATGTTGCAATTATGGCAAGTGATAAAGGTTTGGGAAGTGTTTGGTCTCAAGTTCTACCAAAATCACTAAAGGAGAGGAAAAGAGCCAACTGCACATCAAATGTTGTGTAACAGGAAGCTTTTACATCCTCTGTAGTACAGAAATCTTGCTAATTTATCAAAGGCTTATCTGGTAGCTCCTGCTGGCTCAATGCTGACTCTCAGCATTGGAATTATTTCCTGGGAAGGACTACAGAAAAAAAAGCTAATAAGTTTTTAAGTGCAGTGGATCTTTGCTTACTATTACAGGGCTAAAAAGACCCTTTAAGATGTAAAGGGAAACACAGACTGAATGCTTTCTCATTCACCAAACTACAAGTACACAGGAAATGGCAATTTTCAGGTAACTACAGACCATTGGCAACATATTAGAATTCAGATGCACAGATACCTTATAGTGGCCTTTCAGTACTTAAAGGGAGGCCTAAAGGAAAGATGAGGACAAAGCCTGTAGCAGGGCATGTTGTGATAGGACAAGGGGTGATGGTTTTAAACTGAAAGAGTGTGGATTCAGACTAAATATAAGGAAGGATTTTATCACAACGAGAGAGGTAAAGCACTGAACAGGTTGCCCAGAGGGATGGTAGATGTTTCTGGAAACATTCAAGGTGAAGTTGGATGGGGCTCTGAGGAACCTGATCTAGTTGAAGATCATTGCAGGGGGGCTGGAGTAGATGAGCTTTAGAGGTCCCTTCCAACCCAAACTATTCTATAATTCTGTTCTATAGCTCTCAGTGAATTCTACCATCTTAACTCAGCAGCCAGGCATCAAAAAAATTGGCTTTCACTAGAAGTTTGTCATGTTTAGTTTCTGGTTTTAGCTAAAACAAGCTTATTGCCTTCTGTACAGAATATCCAATCCATTTTTCAAGATCTCTGTGAAAAAATGAATGACAGTGTACATATATATATGCATGAACCTACAAAACACAAAGGCAGATAAGAGACTGGGAAGAGATAGATGCTTAAATAAAAAGACAAAACATGGGTGGAGGTGTTTACATAAGAGAAAAACTAACTGGGGAGAAAAAAACCACAAACAAAACAAAACTCCAACCCAAAGCCATGTCCCTCTCAACTCTTTCAAAAAAACAGCACAGAAAACCATATGGTTAATAGTACTGGTCTTTTTTAAGATTAAAAATGTAATGGGCACCTTCTACTCTAAGATTTTGGTACTTTGTTTTACAGGAAAATAAATAATTCTTTAAATCCTGTCTGCAAGGTATAAAAATATCATGACTGTTAATTTTTTTCCTTTTTTTTTTTTGCAATTGACCAAAGTATGGACTATTAATGCCTACATAATCACTTCCAACTTTAAGGTTTCTTCTTAAAGTTTATTTTCTGATTTTAAATTGGCAAAAAATATTCATACTATAACGCCATGATTTATTCAATACTTGGACCAGAAATTTATCACTTAGTGTATCTATAAAGACTAACATAGTTATATGAAGCTAAGCCATTTAACCCAAATTTTAGGTTTACAATACTTAAAGAACGTATGGGAGAAACAACCTTCTGTACTGCTAGAGGAGAACATTACTAGATAAAAATTATTCCAATTCTTAAAAGATAAGCAAGTATATAGAAGTAAATATGAGATTATGTGAAAATGAAAAAGTATAAGGCAAAAAGCCTAACAAGTGTTACATAGTCTCAGATACATGAAAAGCTTAAATGGATGATATTATTAGTTCAAATGGAAAACATGACAGATTCAGTTTTATTACAGCAGGGTTTCTGCCCTGATAAAGGTATATTGTGTCAAAAGCACAATGTGATATGCTTTTATAAAGAGAGACCAGAGAAGTGGGCTTCTTTGAACAGAGACAGGGTTGCAAAATTTTAGAGTTGTATAGGGAGGATAGAGGTTTATAGGGAGGATAAGATAGAGTTGTATATGCAGATAAGATAATTACAAGAGAACTGTTCAAAGTACTATTTACAAAAAATAGTCAAGCTATGTTATTCCATGAAGGTGATACACATAAGTCTTAGAAAATCTAAGCCCATAAATATCTGAAGATTTTAACATTACTGAGACCCCCAAACGATTTGAGTGCTTTGCAGTTTTTTCCCTCTATCAGAAACTATTATCACACACAATAAGTAGTTGTGTGTCTATCCTACTACATCTCTCTTGATTATTCATTTTCACATCTTCACAATGAAGATACAATGAATACAGTAACATACAACACATCCACTTCTCTCCAATTACTTCCTCTTCTAAAAAAAAAAGTCACATAATTAGTACCTATCACTGAATAGAACATGTAATACTACTTTGTTAAACAAAGAATATGTCCCTAAAAGACAGCAGAATACACTCTTCTAAAATAAAAACATTTTTTTTAATCAAGAATACAACTTCATCACAAGAATCCCAAGTTTGGTTTAGTGTTGTTTCTGTAGTATAAATGCCGTGAATTAGTCTTTAAGTAGCTCAACAGTTAGATTTGCACAGCAAGCAAAATCATCTTTCATGACAGTTTTCTTCCCACTGCTGTTTTTCTGTCATGAACCATTTACCAACCGGAATTCACTATGTACAAATAACCCATAGAAATACATGATGTCCCAGAAACTAAACAGCATCTCAGCCACAAGAGGAAGTAAGCTGACTGGCATTGCATGCTAGCTATACAAATCTGCAACACAAATGAACAAAGTATGAATTCAGCAGGACTACTCATATGGACAATGTATATACACAGATTGCTTTCCTGCATCAGAGCCTCAAAAATTATGTTGAACAGAATACTTGCCTGACTTTATCCCTGAACTTCACTATTGGCACTTTTGCACGTATCAGCTGAGGTCGCTCAATGTAGCTTGCTGAAAGGGAGAAAAATATGCAATTAAGTTTCATGTAAGGTGCTGATCTTAAAGTAAGATCCTAAAGTGAAGTCATAGTAACTGATTTATAGTAAATAGTAGCTTATTAAATTTAGCAAAAAAAAAAAAAATCTCAGAAGGGTTGTGCTAAACTAAGTAACCTTTAGCAACTGCAGGAAAAAATACAACCTAGGAAAGTGTATGTAAAAAATGCAGTAAACATTAGAGAAAAACATTAGTGGAAGATTTTTCTGTGGGAAGTCTACTCTAGAAACTTGAACACAAAGAATGCAGTTCTACAATGCTTTTCACTGAGCAGTACTTGTAATAGAAATTCTGAGTGGTTATTATTCAGGTTCAAAAAGACGGGAGCAAAAACATACCTATCCAGGACGGACAGACACTTAAGCCCAGCACTACTTTGTAGCAACATGATCAGCTGCATACATTTTAATTGTGCGAGTTTGTTTAGACTTGAAACTATGCATCTTACTGGACAAAAATGTTAACATAACTGTATCTTCACAAGCCACTTGTTATGCTTAATGACTGACGAAATACACAGCAAGAAATACATTTCCTATTGAATTGTTACTGAAAACAGGACTTTCCATCACTTTCCATCAAAGCTGGGATTAGCTTTATTTGCTTTTGCTTTTTTTTGAGTGCATCTCAGATGATTATCCACCTACTATAGACACACAAGCCCAAACAGAGCTTTTTAGCTCTGCCAGACTCATACAGTCCCACCAAAGGCACCTTTGCAATCAGCACCCCAAAACAGTTGTTGGTCATTTTATCTGCAATTTCCCTATTCTTGATGCTATCTCAGGCTATGTTTAGTAGTTGCCCATAATCCTGAACGAGAAACATGCCCAAGAAAGTAATGGAAAAAGCAATGAAAAGCAGAGCCTGTAGGTTACATTATATGAGTATGGGAAAAAGTACAATTTAAGTCATATCTTCTGTTGAAAAATCTAGTACCTTGAGTTTGCCCATATGTAACATCAGACATTTTCCCCATGCTTCTATAAATTAACCTCAAATTAGCATAAATATGTATGACAAAGCTAGATGTAAAAGGAACCTTAAATAAAATCTGATCTTCACTTTCTGGGATGAAAAAAGAAAAAAAGAGATATTTCTATCAGTCTGGATAGCAACATCAATTAAGCCATATTATTTCCATTGCACTGGACAATAACTTCAGGTTTGGCAAAACCCTACTGTGCAATATTCAATTAAAACACATTTTACCCTTTTTTTGAGACTTTCTGAAAGTGTTGCATGGATACGTACGTTTAGACAGATTTGATCTAAGGTAATCCTTTATATGGATTTGAATGCATTGTATGATCCTAAGCAATATATAGACTGGGGCTCAAAAAAAAGAGAACCTTAATAACATACTAATTTTAAAGATAACTCAAATCCACGTTACTGAACATACTATCTAGTACAACTTACACAAGTGTCTCCTCTTTCTAGTTGCTCCTGCAGATGCATCCAAGCATCGCTCCTCCAACATCATTTAAGAGCTCTCTGCCTCCTTTCTTTCTACTACCAAATTTAATACAAAGATGCCCAATGTATTAGCACACGGTAGACAATGGCGGGTATCTATCTGCATGCCATAGCAATTAACTCTCCTCATTTTGACCTTCCTCAAGTGCCCTTTTGAAGTTAGCTGAACTCATCCTAGTTGCAATCCACTTCCAAAGACACCCTTGTCTGCAGATGCTTCCCCATACTTGACGGATGCTTGTGCCAAATTCATTGGCAAAGAAAAAAAAGTAATAAGATCTTAAAGCATAATTCCAATGTGTTTCTCAGTGTGAAACAAAGCAAAGAGGATGTCAGAAAGCAGTAACTTGCTGCTGATACCCTCTGTCTTGGCTCACATGGATGACACTGTTCACAGAACCTCTATTGTACATTAGATTGTTGTACTTACAAGAGAAATGTACTTACTAGGCAAATGTACAAAAATATTAATCTGAAACATGGCACTTGCCAAAAATATCTTTGGCATCCTGTACATGTAGCCTGCTCTCATATATACAGTTACACTATAGAAAGAGAAACCAGATGACACAAAATCCTGAAGCCAAGGTCATGGAGAATCTAAGAGGATACAATCCAGTACAGGATTAACTAATTGCTGATGTTTGGAATTCACTCACCCACCTGCATAGTCCTTCAAGGTCATTCATTTGACTTCCTTTGCTTGTGCTAGCTGTTGTAGGTTCCCCACTAGAAAACTGTTACGTCGATTCCTCTTTGATATCTGAGTCTCAACACTACTGCATCTCTTTGTATAACTAAGAAAAAATGAGCTCTTTGTCATTTATTCAGATAGTAAACACCAGACAACCCAGTTCTGCTAAGTTGTTTTTCAAATTAATGCTGCCTAGATTAATCTCAAGACAGTAGTCAGTTTGACATTTACTCTCAGTGGTTTGGATTATACTATCTTACATATGTTGTAACAGATACCACCCCAAAGTCATGTTTCACATTTCTAAAAGACATTGGCTTGAGCGTACAGTTCTGGGAATGTTAGCTGATACTGTAAAAAATAGATATGTGCAGGTATCTGAACAAAAAAGTCAAAAAGTTACACATACTCTGCTAGCCTCTGAAACAGAAGCTGTATCACTGCTATCCTTATGTCTACTCTAGGAGAAATACAATACACACCTTTAAGGCTAACATGTCTCACAAAAACAGTGAATAAATATCAGAAGCTTTTCCCTACTTTACTTTGTGACTAGAGTATTTAAAGAAAGAATACACCTTCATTTCAGTCAATACAATATTCTAGATGCAGAATCACAACACAGAAAAGCCACTGCTCTAAGACTTTAAATCTGATGGGCTCAAATTCCTTGGTCACACTTGTTACCTTCTGTAAGCCTGAACTTGAAATAAGATGGAGCTTGAATCTACTTCTCAAACCTCCTAGAGTGAAACACTAATCTAACATTCACAGTTAACTGTATATAAAGGACAAAAGGGATGGTACTTAAAAGTTTTGAAGATGATTTACCTACAAGATAGATAAATTGTGAATGAGACTGATCTAATCTGCACTTGGAATGATTCCTAATTTAATCAATCAATCATGGAATTAAGATGAAATAAGCAAGAGAATCACACTCTTCTTTTAGCACTTGCTTTGGAATGTACAGGAAGACCAGGGAGTGCAAGAGCAAAGAGGAAGATATTAGGAGAGACGCAGCTAGAAAAAACTCCTCTCAAATTTCTGAATTGAAATGATATCAAAACAGTTTATTAAAAGCACTACAGCATCATCTATACCACAAATCTCCTCCTTATTTCTTTTTGTCCTTAAAACTCTTCCACAAAATCAGCCCAAGAACTTTGTTTTAAATAATATTTTATCTTTCCTCTTCTTTCTCTTATACTTGGCATGTCCTGCATTAGCTTTCATGTCTTTTATGTTTGTCCAAACTATGTTTATTTCCGTTCTCTTGTGTGAAGCCAGGAGTAAATTTAATGATGGCTCTCACACTTGTTGAGAACATGCTGCAATCTTTCTTCTACAGAAGAGAAAGAAGGAGGAATACTTAACCAGCATTGTCAAAGAGGGATTACGTTAAGATTACAGGATGGCATCATACGTATTCACTGGACAGCACAAAACTTAAAAATAATGATCAGAAGAAGGTTCACATCTTTTAGGTTGTTAAGATGCACATGCAATAAAATGCAGAATACTTTTGAAAAGGAATGCCAATTCTTAAAGAAGTGTGGTACAGACTAATCTTACACTTGCTTGAACACAATGGCAGCACACACGCACTGCTAACCCTTTAAAAGTTGCAAATCTAGAATTCTGGTTTGAGTTGAAGTAATGTCTCAAAAGAATTATAATTTCTGTAGGGTTTTTCTTTAAATGAATGTACCTTTAGATCCCATCCTTAATGATTAAGCAGAAACTGTTCTGAAAACAGCAGAAGCCAGGAAGTCACTTTTAAAAAAAACGTAGTTCTATTAAACAAGAACTTAGCAACCAATCTAGAAACGCCAGTGAACAACCATTTCTAAGCATGTAAAGTGGACTCCAAAAAGCCACAGGAATGCCAGCAGGACACCACTGAAGTGCATACCGCTAAGAGCATTTCCCCAAAGGTGAAGAAAAAACATATGAACCGATTGACTTCTGAAGTTTAGCCTGGGGAAACTTCCCCCACCCCATCCCCAGTCAAAACCAACCCACAAGCTGCTTTGGAATTATGGATGATAGCCATTAGACTTGCCTAAATAAGCTTTATTCAAAATACCAGCAGAGATTTGTCCTACCTCACCTTCCAAAGAACATTTTCATTAAATGAAGCTGACCAAGGCACTTGCAAGATAACATAGAATTAGGGAAGCATCAAAAAAGAGCATAAACAAAAACCTTCTGGGATTACTCCCCCATGAGCATGTCTTTCCAATATTCATATTCCTGTGCAAAAAAACTTAAGTGTGTTTTAGTGTGTTCTGTGTGTCACAGAACACAATCTCTTGAGAAAAGAAGAGGGTGATTGTTTATTTAGATGTTCCCTCTCTGATCCCTGAAAATACAACCATTTTATCACTGTGCTTTTAGAAAGCACTGGAACAACTTGCATCCTAGCCAACAAAGACTAAATTCTGGACTCTTCAGGCAAACATCAATATACAGTAGTAATAAGCCATTAATTATCAGATGCCTATTCTGCAGTAGATTTATCAAGTCTTTCATCAATTGAACTGCTGAAACCAGGATATGTGCACTGGCCAATGAAGAAATTTTGAAGTCTGCATTAAAATTTATGGTGTGTTCCTTTTACCATTGCAGAATTGTTGAGAACAGCAAGACAAAGGGTAGGATCATAGAATGTATAAGAAGTCTGAGAAGTAGGGGGACACAGTCATTGATATCAATAAATTATAGGGTCTTTTATAATTCAAAAGATGGTACAAAAGTGTCTTTGAAGTAGGGGACTATCACATTTAAGTCAAGAGCTGCCCGCTCTTGAATTCTTCATCAGAAGAGAGACTAAACAACAACTTACAAGAACTATGAATTGATCTGTTTCTCCTATATGCTCATACTGTCAACATTTAATATTTTCTTCACAAGGCATCTATGTTAATTATTTCACTCCCACCCCCCAACCAATAAATTGTACACAGTCTTCTATGAGTGACATCGTTTCACACAGCACTCTTCTGGAGAAAGTGGCTGCTCACAACTTGGATGTGTGTATGCTTTTCTGGGAAAAAAAAATTTGCTGGGTGCTTGGGCCCAAAGAGTTGTGGTGAATGGAATTAAATCCAGTTGGTGACCAGTCACACGTGGTGTTCCCCAGAGCTCAGTACTGGGGCTTGTTCTCTTTAATATCTTTACCAATTATCTGGAAAAGGGTATTGAGTGCACCCTCAGTAAGTTTGCAGACGACACCAAGTTGGGTGGGAGTGTTGATCTGCTTGAGTGTAGGAAGGCTCCACAGACAGGATGGATTGCTGGGCCAAGGCCAATGGGATGAGGTTCAACAAGACCAAGTGCTGGGTTCTGCACCTGGGTCATAACAAAGCCATGCAGCACTACAGGCTTGGGAAGAGTGGCTGTAAAGCTCCCTCAAGAAAAAGGACCTGCAGTATTGGTCGATAGCTTGCTGAATATAAGACAGCAGTGTGCCCAGGTGGATGAGAAAGCCAATAGCATTGTGACCTGTACCAGAAATAGTACAGCCAGCAGGACTAGGAAAGTGATTGTCCCCCTCTACTTGGCACTGGTGAGGCCATACTACTGGTGAGGCTGAACACACAATACTGTGTTCAGTTTTGGGCCCCTCATTATAAGAAAGACATTGAGGTGCTGGGGTGCACCCAAAGAAGAACCATGAAGCTGCAAGGGTCCAGAGCACAAGTTTTATATGGAGTAGATGACGGAGCTGAGGTTGCTCAGCCTGGAAAGAACGAGGATGAAGGGAGACCTTACCACTCTCTACAACTACCTGAAGGGATGTTGTAATGACACGGTGTTGGTCTTTTCTCTGAAGTAACAACGGACAGGTACAAGAGGAAAGAAGCCTCAAGTTGCACCAGCCAGGGAAGGTTTAGATTGAGTATAAGGAAATATTTCTTCATTGAAAATGTTGTCAAGCATTAGAACAGGCTGCCCAGGGGAGTGGTTGACTCACCATCCCCGGAGGCATTTAATAGAGGTAGACGTGGTGCTGAGGGACATGGTTCAGTGGTAAGTTGGCAGTGCTAGGTTAATGGTTAGATTAAAGGTCTCTTATAAACATAACGATTCCATGATTCTCTGAACTTATTTTCCAAATCCTTAAGAGTATTTTTCCCAGGGAGCCACTGCAATCTAAAAGAGCAGTAAGAGTTCACTTAACAGAGGTTTTCCAAACAGAAATCTACTTTCGGTGCCCCACTGCCTCCACTCCCAATTGTGGTTTACATTTTAGATGCTACCCCTTCTTGAAGCCCACTAGTTTGCAAGGCAACTGTTGTTTCTCTAATTACTATCCATAAGCACAAAGATAAGTAACACTACTAAATATTTATAGCTATTCCCCAAACAATACTGTGATTAGAATCACAGAATCACCCAGGTTGGAAGGGACCTTTAAAGATCATCTAGCTCAACCAATGAAAAAAAAAAAAACAAACAAAAAAAGCCCAAAACCACAACCACAAGCAAACAAAAAAAAACCCCACAGAAACCCAACACCACAGCCAAAACAACACCAACACAACACTAATCCATATCCCCGAGCACCATGTCAACT
>BJBW01002634.1:18347-30825 GCA_004320125.1 Scolopax mira | reverse complement strand
CCCCTTGTCCTATCATCTGTGACCTGGGAGAAGAGACCGACCCCCACCTCTCTACAGCCTCCTTTCAGGTAGTTGTAGAGAGCGATAAGGTCTCCCCTCAGTCTCCTCTTCCCCAGACTGAACAACCCCAGCTCCCTCAGCCTCTCCTCATAAGGCTTGTGCTCCAGACCCCTCTCCAGCTTTGTTGCCCTTCTCTGGACCCACTCCAGAAGCTAGACAAGATACAACTACACAGATTAATTACAACTGTGCATTGATACTTCTTCCAGAATTGCCAATAATCTTACCACCTCACTGTAGGCAGGAACTTACAGAGTTTAGTACTGAAGAGTTTTTGGATTAAGCTGAGTATATGTCTTGCTTCAGTCTTCTGATTTACCTGAAATACAGTATTAAAATTAAGGAATAAAGTTGGTATCTCTCATTTAGATGTTCCAAGTAAGTAGACTTTACTTTTTAATAAAATTGAAGAATTTTATTTTCTTCTGCAGAGTAAGACATGAAAAATGCATTCCAGAGCCTACATATACCTTTAGTACAGCAAAAACCTGACAGAACAATTCATATTCAATATGCAAAATAACAATCTGACATTCATAAATCACAGAACTTGATGAAAACCTAGCCCCACTTATACAGAAATGTCTTTTGCTTCCTTTTCAATGATGCTTCAATTCTTTCAAAATTATGCTCTATTTAGAATTTGTTACATCTTTGCTCTCAACCTAAATTCTACTCAGAAACATTTTCTATCACCATTGGATATTTTACATATCAAATTTCTTCTTATGCCTGTTCAATAAAATCAATGGCAATGAATCTAAAGAATGAAATAAAAAGCCTATACTTATTAAAAGTTGTTTTTGCATTTAAAATGAGTTCTCTAAATAATTTTCTTCATAGAATCATAGAGCGGTTTAGGTTGGAAGGGACATTAAAGATCATGTAGCTCCAACCCCACTTCCACAGGCAGCGACACCTCCCACTAGACTAGGCTGCTCAAGGCCCCATCCAGCTTAGGAACATCTTCAGCGATGGGGCATCTACAAGTTCTCAGGCAAACTGCACAAGTGCCTCACCACCCTTATGATTCTAGGCAATTTCCTTCTCTGTTTTGCTGTGCTTTTTTCATTTATAGAGTGAAGGTAATGCCTATTTTTTGAAAACTTCATTGGGTTAAAAGGTTTACAGGCTTAAACTCACATTTGCAACATTACTGGGCCCACAGTTTACAGCTAATAAGAGTACAAAATTACGATATTAAAATCAAAAGAATTTGACCATTTGTTTCTCAATTTCAAATCCAAAGAGTCACAGAATAGTAGGGGCTAGAAGGGACCTTCAAAGATCATCTATTCCATTCCCCCTGCCAAAGCAGTTTCACATAGAGCAGGCTGTGCAGAAATGCATCCAGGCAGGTTTTGTTCCAGTTTGTGCCCATTGACCCTTGTCCTATCGCTGGGCACCTCTGAAAAAAGTCTGGCCCCATCCTCCTGGCAGCAGCCCTTTAGACATTTATAAGCATTAATGAGATCCCCTCTCAGTGTTCTCTTCTCCAGGATAAACAGACCCAGGTTTCTCATCCTTTTTGCCTAAGAGATGTGCTCCAGTCCCTTGATAACCTTTGTAGCCCTTCTCTGGACTTTCTCCAGTAGTTCCCTGTCTTTCTTAAACTGGGAAGGCCAGAACTGGACACACTATTCCAGACATGGCCTCACCAGGGCAGAGTAGACAGGGAAGATGACCTCCCTCAACTGCTGGCCATACTCTTTTTAATGCACCTCAGGATAATATTTGCCGTCTTGGCTACAAGTGCATATTGCTGGTTCATGGTCAACTTGTTCACCAGGACTCCCAGATTCCTCTCTAAAAAACTGCTTTCCAGCAGGTCATCCCCTAACCTGTTCTGGTGCATGGGATTATTCCTCCCTGGGTGCAGGACCCTACACTTGCCCGTATTTAACTTCATTAGGTTCCTCTCTGACCAACTCTCCAGTCTGTTCAGGTCTTGCTGAATGATTGCACATCCTTCTGATGTGTCAGCCACTACTCCCAGTTTTGTGTCATCAGCAAACTCACTGAGGGTACATTCTGTCCCCTCATCTGTGTCATTGATGAATATGTTGAACAAGACTGGACCCAATATTGACCCCTGGGGAAAACCAGTACACTAGTTTTGGCCTCCAACTGTACACTGCACTGCTGATCACAACCCTCTGAGCTCTGCCACTCAGACAGTTCTCAATATACCTCACTGTCCTCTCATCTAACCCACAATTTCTAAACTTACCTATGAGAATGTTATGAGAGACAGTGTCAAAAGCCTCGCTGAAGTCAAGGCAGGCGACATCCACTGCTGTCTCCTTATCTAACCAGCCAGTCATGCTATTGGAGAAGGCTATCAGATTGGTCAAGCATGACTTCCCCCTGATGAATCTATCCTGACTACTCCCAATAACCTTCTTTTCCTCTACAAGCTTAGAGATGACATCCAGAATGAGCTGTTCCATCCCCTTTCCAGGGATGGAGGTAAGTCTGATTGGCCTGATGTTTCCTGGGTCCTGCTTCATGCCTTTTTTGAAGAAGTGACACTGGCTTTCCTCCAGTCCTGAGGAACCTCTCCTGTTATCCATGACCTTTCAAAGATGATTAAGAGTGGCTTTGCAATACCACCTACCAGACTGCTCAGCACTTGTGGATGTATCCCAACAGGGCCATTCCAGCCTTATAAAAGCCTATACATTTTAAAAACAGACTTTTTAAAAAAATATATATTTTGTGAGTTACTTACTGGTTCTTCTTTAACCACCAGGCACAAGTCACCATCACTGGTACGAGTAGCAAACCCATTCAGTGAGGACCCAACCAAAAAGAGGCGGCTCTCTACAACAGAAGAATCACAGAATACAAACTGATGCATCATAGTTTAAGTGGAAGGAAGAACCGCAAACCTGAAGTGCATTTCAACTGATATTAAGTAACCAAATTCAGAACGTACGTGGAAAAATTCGTTGAATTTCTCTCTGGAGTTCTGTTCTGCAGAGCTCTTTTCTGTTCAAATCACAGGTCTGTTGTTGACATGCTTGAAACAATTCTAAAACCTGCTGACTTAACTTGACACACACATGCAAAAAGATACAGAGAAGTGAATATTCTTTTCTGCCAGAGGTGCAATTAGATGAAACACAGAAGACTGCATCATATCAAACAAAAAGAAAAAATCAAAGTCCAGCATCACTTCACATGACCTATTTCATTGTCTAGAGTTTACCATACTTGAATTCATGTTGAACAACTCCCTATAAGAAATTTCTACAAAGTTTTTAAATGTAAATATGTTTAATCTGTTATAAAATGCCTATCCACAGAAAATAATGTTTGCCTCATCAGTATCTACAGGGTATCCCCTTCAGGGAATAAGTGGTGAAAGACTAGAAATACCTTTTTTAATGTCAACAGATTGCCTACCAGTAATAGGGAGAAAAATAAATATTAAGGCTCATTTAAGTTAGCTTCCTTTTTTTATCCCACACAAACTATTAAAGAAGTAGTCAGATCTTTGGTAGAAGGAGGTATTAACTGTTTCTCTTTCCCAGCACTGTTACATTCTATAATCAACAGGCATATTTATACTAAAAAAAAAAAAAATCTTCTATAATGTTGGTGTAAATAAAATATGAAAACAAATTAGCCCCATTTGGGTTTTTTCAATGAAAAATGAAAAAAACCCCACAGGTCCAACTCCACTGTCCACCTAAAGACGACATCCTCTTCTATATTCCATAACAGCCATGATGCTAACTTTTATCTCCATCTGTAGAATGGCAGTGGACACCTTTACAGGCCAATACTGTATTTATTCAGAATTGGCTTCTCTCACAGTACTCAGGTGATTATTTTTTTTTCCATCAAGATTCTCCCTGCCCCCCCAGTCATGTAACAAATGGGCCATCCCTCCAGTTTCTACTTCCTGGAGCAGAAATGCAGGTTTCTTGACAGTAGTATGGAAACCAAACAACACAAGCAAACACTACCCCTACCCCCAAAAATGCTCCAACCCAAACACACACAAGGAGGCTATATAGGACCATGGTGGCAGCTACATTTTACTGATATTCCTTGCAGAAATTTTTGTGGTGTTCCACAGTACCATTGGACCATGCCTACCCAGAAGGCAAATGTAAAGCAGAGTCCTAGAAAGCTGTTACCTTATCTTTGGCCGCAGGGAGGGTGGTTTCTATCGAGTCTAGAAACAAAGTATCTTGCAATGGAGGGATGCGAGCAGTTAAATCTCGTTCCTGCTGCGTATGGAGCAGTGGAGACTGAACTGATCCTGGGAAGGAGAATCTACGCTCTTCTGGTAAAGGCACTGCTTGGTTAACTGCAGTTGTTTCAGGATGATAGGAAGGAAACCTCTGCCGTTTGGCATCATGTGGAACCCTTCGTTCCCTTAGTCTCCTGAAAATAAAAGGAAAAAAAAAAAAGAAAAGAAATATAGGAGACGGTCATTCCTCTAGTTTGCAAGGTCCAATCCAACAATTAAAAGACAGTTGCTACAAAGTACAAATACGAATGCCTTATTATGTGACTACTTCACTACAAGCACATATACTACTTGTACAGTAATATAGAACAAAATGCATGCCTGTCCTAGATAGTAGGTGAAATAAACCTGAAATGGGAAAAGAGTATATGTGACTGCAAAAGCACCACTATCCTTGAAATGAATCGATGCAACTGCTTTACAAGAGCGTATTTACCAATTGAAACCTAAATGGGAAGTTCAGTTAAGCAGGACAGCTTGGAGACCTGGTTGTACCATTTGAATGACAATATTATTTAAAAAAAAAAACCAAAAACAAACCCACAAACATACAGACCATGTAAGGGTGCTCTTCTTTAAAATCAGGGTAAGTGAAGCAACAAGTTTTGTGAGTTCTGAATACCCAGTGATGAATGAAATAAAATTGGTAGTGAGGTGAGAAAAAGAAATTTATTACAGTAGCCCTTCAAAATGTAGCATTTCTCTCTGTCTTACATTGTACAGACAGTAAACCATAAATCTAGGCAAAGCAAGAAACACTATTCATTTGACAAATTGAATTAATGATTTTATTAAGCTACATAGGTCATTAATCTAATGTCTCACTTTCAAACTCTAGTCTGTATCTCCTCATTAAGGCATCTGCCACAAGAATTCAAACATACTTAAAGAAATAGAGTGCTTACAGACAGCCCCATGTCATTTGAACTCTTCATTAAGAAAAAAGCTGTACTGAAAGCTAACCACTAGTTTAACAGTGTGGTTCATCCACAGTAAAGAAGAAGAGAGGGCATTTGTGTTTTGTTTATACATCAAGTTAATCAGTTTGAGGGTAATCACACTTCTTTTTTTTAATTAAAAAGCCTGAGACCAAATGTTCATATGTATCAATTAATTAACTATTAACAAAACTACAGTAATTTCCTGTAGTTAGAAAAGTTGGCATCAAAGTAGTTTGGGGACCTGGACAGATAGTATTATTAATAATAAACATTTAACTTAAGAGATCTCAAGTCATCTTTTCAGATTTCAAGTCTGAGAGAAGTTCTGATAACGTTACCTATCCACAATCTTAAAGGAACTCATAATGTTATATCAAAACATACTGCTGTTTCGGCCTATTCTGGCTGAGAAGAACGTGCACAAAGTCACATTCAGCAAAAATACCTTTTTAAAAAGTCTTTTTAGACTTGACTCAAGATCTAAGGATTAACTAGTTGACTGCAAACCACTAATATAGCAAAGCTTTCCATAAATGAGACTGGCCAAGAGAAAAACATGCATGCAGCATGAAACCAGGAACTTCTTTAGTTCATGTGATAGTTACATATCCAACTATAACTTAATGCCATACATTTAATTGAATTGTACTTATTTTTCTCATTTGTTAAATCTGGAAGAGAAACAGCATACAAGGAAGAGTTTGAAGACAGAATATGCAAAGCTTGCTCCCTATCAGCTGATTCAAAGAATTATTACAAACACACAGTAACTATTTCTGAACTGATAAAGATGTAATTATTTTCTAGAATATTAAAATAAAACCATACATTCATCTGAAAATCCTTTCTTTTGCAACTAAAGTAAATAAGAAAGTTATGTAAGCTCAAGTAAGCTTAGTTTTTTGAAAAGTAGAAAAACTGTTTCCATAAAATTCCACTTTAAAAAACCACCTTATGTATGCTTGAATTTAGCACTTTGTATTTGAAAAGTAAAGTATCACATAATTAAGAAAACCAGAAGAAATATTTAGTATGTCACCAGAAAAAAATATCACAATTCCCATATCAATCAACATTGAGGGTGCAGTCTTGCTCTTAATTTGACAATTTAACGGAACAGAACACTCAGTTTATAGACACAAACCCTCTTAGAGTCAAGCACATACAGGCAGAAACCATTATAGTACTAAAATAAAACATGTATATCACATTTCTGTAAGGCTACAGCTGTTGGAAGATAAAAATTTCATATACTTATGTCACTGATGAGTACTTATGAGAACTAAAATTCTCAAAAGAGGGTACATCAATACTTTAAAAAGCAATGGCATGGCCTGTTTCCTCACAAAACATTTTGTTCAGTATTCTTGCAATTTCTAACAAAAAAGTTGCAAAAGAAATTGGCGTTAGACAAGCTTCACCATCGGTACATTACAACCAGAATTACTCAAAACACACACAAGGAACTTACTTTTTTCCTCGGAATAACGTGGGGGCATCAGACGTATGTACTGGACTGCCATTTCCATAAGTCATTGGCTGCCGTGTAACAGCTGGAACAGTTGTAAGGTTCCCACTCAAAAGAACCCTGGAAAGATTGCAGTCCATAACTGTTACTCAGACAATAACTGAGATGCTTTTTATGGATTAGTAGTTTTTCTTAAGTGAATATGAAACACAGCAAGTCCTGTCATTGTTCCTCAGGAGCAATTAATCTGAACTTTCTATCCCAAATGAAGAGATATTTCAGTATACATTTTTCCTTAAAAAATAGATGATGGTCATTCTTCACAACACACGGTATAGAATATCCCTGTGGTCTGTTGGGGTCAGCTGTCCTGCCTGTGTCCCCTCCCAGCAACTTGTGCACCCCCAGCCTGCTCACTGGCCGGGTGGTGTGAGAAGCCCAAAAGGCCTTGATTGCCTGGCAACAATTAAAAACACCAGTGTGCTGCCAAAAGTATTTCCTGTCCCAAATCCAAACCATAGCACTATAAAACATAGCTGTGAATAAAAGAAGTTAACCCTACCCCAACAGAAACCATGACAAGAGGTTATCAAACAAATTAACTCAAGACACTCTTAAATTTAAGAGCATAAGAACATTATGGTGTCTTCAAATCTAGCCCCAAGAATAAACATTTCTTCCCCTTCTCATCTCCTTCCTATTTTCCCCAGTAAACAAATACAACTGAAGGCCTTTAAAACTGAACTGTGGGTTATTAACAGTAATGGGTGCAATGGCATCTCAAGCCTTATGCACAATGCAGGAGAGCATTAAAACCTGCAGATTACCAACAGAAATGATACAGCTCTGTTTTACACAATACCTTCCTTTTTTTTTAAAATGCAGCTTAATGTTGACAACAGCAGAAAACTTCCTTCATAAACAGAAATACTTCTTTCAAAAGACTGTTAATTCTCTTTTTCAAGCCAATCCCCACTATCAAACCTTACTGTACTTACGCTGTATTCTGAAAATTAAACTGAGTATGAACACTTTGCTGGTGAGAAGGAAGAGTAGGTGGTATATTTAGAGGAAGCTTATTGAAGAAATTACTCTGTTGCTGATGTTTTGGAGGGAAGGGTGGATGACCCAAGTTGGAGGAATTTGGGAACATGCTCCTTCCTACTTAAGGTGAACATGTATCCTTTTACCTACATTAAAACAAAACAAAACAAAAACAGACAAACAAAAAAATGAAATTAGGCAATAAGAAGTACTAGTTAACTTTTGACCTCTTGATTTAAAAATTCAAACACCTAGAATATATTTCCAGAAATTGCTTTAAAGAATTATAATTGTAGGCTAGTTTTAGCTCCTTTCAGGACAAGTCACTAAACAATAATATTACTGTAAGAAAACTATGCTCTTAAGTTTTGCAAATTACATAATGCAAGACATGAGAGTTTTCATTCAAAGGAAAAGTAATGTATTACAGTGGAATATGTGTCTTATTTCAAACATTCCACAAAGAAGTTCACTATATATGTAAAGAAACTCTTGACTACATCATAAGAACATGAGGATGCAACTGATCATGAACTATAAGTATGATTTTTGTTTTTTTCATTACATGATATGGAAAGAAGCAGCCAAATAATGATAGCAGTTGGAAAGTAATCTACTCATGTTTTAAGAATATTTAAGGATATTGTATACATAGTGTTATTTTATGTTTATGCTTACTGAATGGATTCTGTGATAGAAAAATGTAGGTTTGGTATCTTTTAAATTTTAAGCTGATCCTGGCACAATTGACTGCTGTTCGATCTTGTATAATTACATGCTTTACACATTAGCAGAATTGTTGGGTTAAAATGCAAATCTTACCTCTATGATACATTAAAACTTGGTATTGCATTCACTTTGCGAATCATCGGTATTTTACCTTAATCTCAATTTACATGTTGAAAAAAATAGAAGTTCAGACTTTAATTGGAAAAACCGTACCAGAAGATTTTTAAAACTAGTTATCAGTACTGTAGATATGTCTTAGCTGCAGTGAAAACCTGACACGCAGGTGAAATATTAAGTATTAATGAAAGGTATTTTAAGGATGTTTACCTTCAATTCTACTGCAGAAACAAAACAGAATCATATGACAAGAAAGTCACCTGACACTTACATTGAATCCGAACTATGTGTATGTGCAGTCTAAACTCTTTCCATTGCTAGTGTGGGTAGACAATGTCCTCTTAACACACCCCCATCATCTCCAGCAGCCCAGGCTCTCAGCATCACACACAGTATACGTAAGCATTTTATGGATATCATTCACCAGTGCCAGAACCCGCGTCAGAATTCAAGACCCGAGCGGCAGAGATAACGCACTCGCTGTAGTCTCCGGAGTCACAGACACCAGAAACGAAGCTGTAAACACAAGGGAGCAGCGAAGGAGGCACCTTCCCAAAGCCAAAGCAGAGGAGAGGGGTAACACGTCTGTGCCACGGGAGCTGTAACGGCATTTACCGTGACTATCAGCAGAGATCACCTTAGCGGAAACTCACAGGATCCCCCAAAAGTTTTATAATCATTACAATTCAGGCACGCTTGGCCCCGTGGGCCTTTTTTTTTTTTTTTTTCCCAAATCAGCCCGTACTCTGTGGAGAAGTAAATGCCGGTACACCTCCCGCGTAGCCAAGCCGAAGCCCAGACCCGTGGCCACCGGAGTTCCGCCAGCCCCCCCACCTCAGCGCCCGGCGGCAGGCGGCCGGGACCACCCTTCGACCCGATCCCCCCCGATCCCCCCTCCCCGGTGCCTCTCCCCACAGCAAGAGGGGCACCCCCTCACGCCGCCGGTGGACTCACGCCGGGCGGGGGGTAGGCGGGCGGGACAGGGCCCCCGGGCGGCACCGAGAAGCCCTTCGGGCCGGAAGCGAAGAGCGGCTCCTCCAGCTGGGAGGCGCCCTCTCACCCGGATGCAGAAGCGCCGGCAGGAAGTGACGCTCCTCGCCCACCGCCACCTCCCTCTTCCTGCCCTCAGCGACATGGCCGTGCCGCTGAGGGATCTCACTGGCGGCTGTTCTCGCCGGCTCCGCTCCGCCCCTGTGGCCAGGCTCTGTAGGGCTGGGGAGGAACCGGCCCAGCCCTGGTCCTGGGACTGCCGCAGCGTCACGGCCTTGTGCAGGCGGGGACCGAGAGCCCGGCCTCACGGCCTGCCTTTTTTTTTTTTTTTTTCTGTCCCCATCTGCCTGAGGAAGGTCTGATGGGCTTTTATGTGCCGACGATGGAATAAAAGGCAGAGATTACAGCTCGCAGGGCTCCACAGGCAGGTGATTCTGGCTGAGCCCAAAAGATAGAAATAACAATGCAGAAATAATAATACAATAACAGTGATTACGAAAGTTACTCGCTGATTAAGTGTTGAATTACTGTTTAGGGCAGCAAAGATGATTGAGGGATTACAGCATCACCCTTATGAGGAAAGTTGAGACAGCTGGGACTCTAGCTTGGAGAATGCTGAAGGGAGACCTTATTATGCGTAAAGTATCTAAAGGGTGGCTTGAAGGACGATGGAGCCAGACTCTTTTCAGTGGTTCCCAGTGACAGGACGAGGGGGAACAGGCTCAAGCTGGAACATAGGAAGTTTCACTCAAATATGAGGAAAAAAATCTTTACAGTGAGGGTGACAGAGCACTGGAACAGGCTGCTCAGGGAGGTTGTGGAGTCCCCTTCTCTGGAGATCTTCAAGACCTGCCTGGATGCAGTCCTGAGTGATGTGCTCTGGGCGTTCCTGCTTTAGCAGGGCAGTTGGACTGGATGATCTCTAGAGGTCCCTTCCAACTCTGAAAATTCCATGATACTGTTTAGAAATGTATCAAAAAGCTAATATTAAATGTTGGATTATGGCTATAAGAGATTGTTGGTGTCCTAGTCAAATTTGAAGTCAAGAACAGGCTAAAATGCTTGCATCCTGAAGGATCAAGAGTTCAGAAGATGTGAGCCAAGGCAAGATTTGATTGCTTTCTCTGGAGAAGGACAATTACCATAAGTAAACTCTTGGCATTGCGTAGGTACTGAAACTGAGTTTGTGCACCTACAGAGACACTGTTGAGAGCAAAGGGGTAAGTTGAGGGCTTGGTCAAGGTAGAGCTTGCTTTATGGCTTCCTCAGGTGAGAGCAGGCAACAGCTGCAACAGCAGCCTCATTTCTTAAGGCTCTGGCTACTCATGGAGAGACCTAATGGGTAAGAGAGACAAAGTGCTGGGGGCCAGGTTAAGTGAGGCTGCAAATGGACTGGCAAAGGAAAGTCTGGGCTGCAAAAAGAATCCTTCCCTTAGGACTTCATCTTGGCCATGGCTTGGGAGCTTGGTAGAAGGGTCACCCCATGGCTATGGTTAGTATTACATTTATGAGAGTCAAACTCTAGTGGCTTGTATAGAGTGAAGCTACAAAGGTAGTACCAAAGGAAAGTTTAGCCACAAAGAAATTTCCTGAAATGATATTGTGGCTGGTTTTATTATTTTAAAAAATATTATTATTTATTCTTATTTATTTGAAGGCTCAGCATGTGGTTAAGGCTAGGGTTTGAGTTGAGAGAGAGAGAAATCTGAGGAATCTAGATGGAATGGGACTGCAGAGAAGCTGCCAGGGGAATGTTTGGGCTGCAGAAGGTGGGTTCTTTGCAATTTTAGGTCTAGAAAAGAGGTGGTTCCCCGGGGTCTAGTTGTGCATTTGCAGAGGGGCTGCGCAGGGATGGTTTGGCCTGCAGAAGAATTACCCTCAAAGAGTTCAATCAGGGCCATGTTTGGGTTTACTTGGGATTAAGGCCCTGGGCATAATTAGGGTTAGGTGAGGACAGGTCTTAGAGGTCTAGCTGGAGTGTGGTTGCTGAGGGAAGGTCTGGGCTGCAGAAGGGAAGGTGTGGGCTTCTTCCACAGTTCAGAATCTGTGGACTTCTTTATCTAGGCCCCATTTGGGTCTGACTGGTGCTAAACCTCCATGACTTTAGAGTATTAAGGGTCAAAGGGACACAAAGAATCGGAATCTAAATGAGCGGGGCTGCCAAGGGAAGGTGTGGGCTGTCAAACCAGTTCTCTCTCTTAATTTGTGTCATGGTTTGAATTTTTTTAAGGGCTACCTGGCCACTTTATGGGTTAGGATTAGAAAAGGGACAAAGCTGAAGGGGTCTGTTGGTGGGGGGGAGAGCTGCAAAAGGGCTACCAAGGGCAGGTTTGTGGGTCATAAGGAATTACCTCCCGAGAGCTTTTCCATCTTAGCTGTGTTTTGGGGTCTTTGGCTAATGTCAGGCCAAAGTTAGGATTTGGGCTAGGGTAAGGGGTGTTGTCCTGATTTGAGGTAAAACAGAACTAATTGTCTGTTCAGTAATTTTACTTTTTCAGATGGACCTCTTCTGACTAACTAAACTGAAATTTATAGCATATTGTTCAGAAACTGCTCACTCTCACAGTGGTAGGACCTGATTATACCAAGGAATGTTGTGCAGAGAGGCCCTTGCTTATACTTATTGCTATAACAACCAAGGTTAGGCAAATTTGTTATTTGCCCCATTGGAGAATTGGAAGTGGAAAAGCGTAGAGGGGTCCCACCTGTAGGAGCAGACAGGACAGGTGACCCAAAACTGGCCAACAGGGTATTCCATCCCATCTGCCCCATGCTCAGTATAAAAGCTGAGGGATCAAAGGGTCAACTCTCTTCCTTCAATGGCTGATGTCTGAGGAGGACCCTGTCTGTTCATCTGCCTTTGAT
>BJBW01002634.1:0-18281 GCA_004320125.1 Scolopax mira | reverse complement strand
TGATCACCCTGGGAGCTTGAGATGGTTTTGTATATACTTTATGCATTTTTCAAATTTTTTTTCCCTTTTTAAAACTTTCCTTACTACTATTTAATTATTATTTTCATTAAAGTAGCTTAGTTTTTTCCTAAACTCATAAGTTTTTTTTTTTTCCTTTCCCTCTTCCTCTCCTCTCTTTTCCTTAGGGGGGGGGAGGGAGGGGCCATGTGTTGTTCTGGTTGGTCAATTCAGTCAAAACCACAACAGGTATGGTTTATAAATGTTACAAAGTCCAGGTGTGAGTTGCTTGTGGAAGGAAGTATTGGGATTAAGAGTTCTCACCTGTGAAGGAATTCAGTCCCAAGAGAGTTTAAACAGGATGGGTAGCATAATACATCTTCAGTTTTGTGAGAAGCCTATGACTGCCTAGTTATGCAGGACTTTGATTTTCAGCTGGAACCCAGCCTTCTTTACATGCAATTGGATTGGAATCAAAACTTTACTGTTTTTGCTCAAGGCAGAAACTTAATGTCTAACTGTTAAAGTCAGTGATACAACTCAGATAGCTGGAGTTTCCTCCCCATTTGGCCCATTCAGTGGTGTTCTCCAGACCGTTTGACCACTCTTCTTACTATAGTCTATCCATTAAGCAATAACATGTCATTCTTTGAGGTTTCTCACATTAGCCATGAGGCCCACAATAGATACAACCTAATATAATCAATATACCTGGTAGCAGGCAGTGTTTATAGCATTGTATTAAACATCAACATTTTTTTTTTGCACAGCAAAAAACTAAACAAAAAAGTAATTTAGGAATGCATTTACCCAAGTAAAGTAACTTATGCTGTTTTGTTTTTCCTTGTCTTCTTTTCCTCTGCACAAGGCACCTTGCTCTTTTGTATTTACCTTAATCTAGATGCTGAATCTAACCTTTTTTTTGGGGCACAGACTGTTCACCCTTAAGGATTTTACCTGCATCCACTTGTCAAAATAGCTACACATGTCAGTGAGGCACCTGAAATAACGTGACGTTTTACAAATACCCAGCAGCCTTCTGGGATAAATCTCTGTGCTTTGACATGCTGAGAGCTGTTCCTTTTTTTTTTTTTTTTTCCCCACATGTTCCTTCTTACTTCCTGACCCTGACTGTGATCTCGGAAGATTAACCAGGTTACATTATCTTCTCTCAGAAAAGCCCTACTGCTGGTTTTAGTCATTCAAGCAAAGAATGCTCGTCAAGAGATACTCAGCATAAAAACTGCAGTGAGGAATTTGAGAACCAACGCCACAGATTCCACCAGATTCAGACAGAAAGGATTAGGAAAACTCTTGTGTTACTGCCTGCAAAGAGAAATACTGCTTTATAAATAAAAAATGATATATTTATTATAACAGAACAGCCTGTAAAACTAATTTATTGGAACAACATCAAAGAAATGGAATGACCAACGAAAGAAATTTATGTTCTATAATAGAAGCAGAGGCTGAATTCATCCTCTAAAAACTGTAAACAATATTTAGTTCTGATAGAAAAGAGAGTGGTTTCCAGAAGTCATTAGCAAAAAGGTCTCTGATAAACCAGCTGCAATCTCTCTTATAGAATGGAGACAATTTTGCAACATTGAAGTTCCTGTTTGGTGCTATTTGCCATTTTCTGATACTTTTAGAGCCAAAGTGCTCCAGGTACAGTTGCTGTCTGAAGGTAAGTAGTGCTGGAAAGTTTGGTCAAAGCAGCTCAACCATCAATAATTCAAGGAGAAAAAATAAAGGAAAACCCCCTATCCTTCTATGGAAATCTTTCTGTAATTTTAAAAAGTCTCTGGGCTCCTCTGTCTATCTCTTGGCACCAGAGAAGGCAGATGGGAACTGAGGTGTATGTTCAGAATGTGCTTTACCATAGCAAACGTCCTTATGAAAGAGTATTTGGTACTACTGCTTTTTAAAATGTTGCCTGATTAAGAGTGATTAAAAATGTGTACTCATGTATTCATGCTTTTTCTAATGGGAAATTTCTTAACTTACTTGAAACATGTTTCAGCTTCAAAGACGGCTCTAATATATAATCACTTATGATGTTATTAGTCTCCTGGACCATGTCTGAAATAATGAAACTTGTATCACTATAGTGCTTCATTTTAAGTATTTTGTACTGAGACCAAGTATGGCGAGTATATTAAACTAAGAAACATCACTCCAGTGAAATAAATGGAGCTACAACAAGGATTAATGTGGTGCAGAATCCACAGTGAAGACTGCAGCTTTTTGATCATGATACCCATATAATATGCTTTGCAGTTTGTTTAGAAATCAGGATAATCTGGGACTAAAGCCAAACCAGAGACTTAGGTCTAAAATAAATTTTATGGTCTAGGCAAAAAGCATATTTCCTCAGGAAAACAATACAAGATGTTAATAATAATACAAAGAACTTGAATTACATTAAGAAACAATATTAAAAAGGCAAAACTCAATTGCGTGAGGGTTGGCAGGTGTCTGTGTAAATATCCACCATGTTAAATGCAATATTTAAAAGTTTAGCATGTAAATGCTGAAGGAAAAATTATGTTCTCATTAAACAAATGCAGTGTTTTGTTTCCACTCTAGCATTCTAGTTCTGATGCTCAGCATTAAACCAGGTTCAGTGATGTTCATAAAGATGCCTTTATATGTCTTCTTTAGAGCTTTTTCAGTGAGAGATCAGTTTATATATTTGTTAAGTACAATACGCTAAATTTTATACATGTATATGCATATCACATAATAGGCAGTATAGTATTTATGAAATGTAATTAGTGTATCACAGGCACTGATGTGAAAATGTTAATTAAATATGCAAACATGTATCTATGAATTCCAACTTAAAATTATAAAATACAGATTTTACAAATCTACTGTGCTGATTTATAGTGAGATATTTATTTATAGTTTTATTTTGGATGATCTAAAAACACATCTCCATATGAATGATCCCTGTATCTTTTTCAGATAAGGTGTCTGTACTAGGTCATTTTAGATGACTGTTGAAAATACACTATTTGTTTTTGATGAGAACCAAGGCTGTTGTGAAATGGTTAATTGTGCACTGGTTAGATTAATGAGTATATTTCCTAGTAATTTCATTACTTCAGTGCTTTGGTTTCATAAATTTTTAAATAAACTCCTTGAAATGTATTTTTGAAGGAAAGTCTAAGTTCTGGATTTTCCTAAATTTTAATATTTTCTCTTAATATAGTCTCTTCATGACTATAAATAAATAGTCATGAATTGTGATTGAAAACTGTGGATGATGCCAATTAATTCTGAACAACTCTTCAAAACTGCTTTTTTCACTTGGTTTTATCTATTGTACTGTTGAGAGTATAGTCAAGTTCCCCAAGTCTTAAACTAGTCAGTACTGGTTTTGAAGAGTTTGCCTGATGTATCAGTTCCTGAGGGTTAGGAATTTAAGAAGAATTTGATTACTGTTGCAAGGGTCTAGCAGATATTTTACTCTGGCCTGCTTTTTATCAGTGGCTGAGAAAAAATCGTTTTAGGGTTAATGGATCTGGAGGCACTACCTACTCATTAACTTTGTGCATGTACTAACGTTGCCAAATTGGGAGACAGACAGATGCAAACTTTTTTCTCTCTTGAACTAAGTATTTTATAGAGCAGTTATACCTCTATTTTATACTTTACTAGTTAAGCATGCACTGAGAAATTATCAGGTTTTAATGAGCATATTGAAATTTGACCAAGTTGGGAAGATCCTCCTATGAATTAATAAAATATAACTTACTATGTGCTGTCTTTTTTCTTAACATTTGCTATGTGCTCTGTGAAAGGTTGAGTAGGGTGCAAGGGCTAGCTGTTGGCAGTCAACTTAAATTCTGTTGTACTACATTTCTTGGCTGTCTTCAGGTTTTTATGTCTGGTTTTGATTGCTTACTTGTTTGTGAAAAATGCATATGAATGCCCAGTTTACTTTACTCAGGAGTTTTCCTGTGTTTAAGAATTAAATTGGATGTAAGTTGGATGTAAACAATGACAGCATTTTATGGAAAAAAACCTTTATGTAGTTGCTTTTCTGGCAAAGTTGTGTGCCTATCAACTAAGAAATTCCTTAATCATATCCCGCCCAGAGCAGATTATTAAAGATACTACTATTCTAGGTTTTACAAGTCTCCTTACATAAGAATGGATCTAAAGATTGTCAGATTTCAAATACATTTGGCAGAATGAGGAACATTTTCATGTACCATAAAAAAATTGAAATAAAATGCATTTAAGAGTTTTTACTCAAGAAATCAGAACATTTTTCTTAGCAAGTTTAAATATTACTTTAAACTTTACCATATGTATAAATTGTCATTTCTTCAGGGCTTTTCTACAAAGCCTTGCAATAGGAATAACTAAAAGCATAGTTTTTACTTAGCATTTAAGCAAAGCAGCCTATAAACGTTTGGACCTATGTACTTTGACTCTGAAAACCCAGGCCCTTCTCTCTCAAGTTGCTAGCATATATGTTACTAGTAAGCTATAAAACTGACTTTAATTTTAAAATGCAGACAGCCAAGAGATGTACACGTATCTCTGTGCCCATACACACTTGCTGAAGTCAGTTACAGAAGTCTAATCAAAAGTTCTGGGTTCAAAATTGGAGCAGTTCTGTCTAGCGCAGATGTAATTCACAGCATTGCTTTTATTCACAACCAACCTTTTGGCAGATGCACGTGGTACATGTTCTTCAGTGAGTTGTAATTCAAATCAACTATTTTTTTCCCATTTTACATTTGCAGAAGTGTTCCTTCTTGCCTTCAGTTTTAATCTGGCATTTTTAAGGCCAGGTAGTTTTTCAGCCAGTGTCACAGAGGAAGGAGACAGAGCTCCAAAGGGAAGCTGCCCACACTTATGAAGAGGCTACCACGTATCCATAATACATTCCACCAGCTTGAGGCAAGTTCACTCTTTGTTGTGAGCTCTGTATTAGTACAGTTTCTTCTGAATAATTTAAAATGTTGCTGTTCAAACTAGGTTAGTATTGGGAGACCTAGAAATGTCAAGTTTCAAAATAATCCTTCCATTGGCAAAAGTATTCAGTGTGAAATACTACATTAAAGCAACACTGAGTCTGAGCTTTTGAAATCACAAAAGACAGGAAATGCAGAGTTAAGGTTGCCATGGAAACCTTAACTCTACACCTTTGTGTAGGTAGCATGCTATCCTTTTAATTACTTCCTCTTAATACAACTCTGCATAGGTGTTCTCCTTTTATTATGTGAATTCCAGTTATATTGAATGCTATTTAAAATACATATTAATTGCACTGGCTACTCAGCAAACATAAGAAATCAGGCATCAGCTGTGGCTGACTGTATCTTGCACTCTAATATTAAAGTGACTGTATGATGTGTATCTAGAAAAGAATATTATGGCTAACTTATTGTCCAAGGCATTAAAAAGTGCTTTTTCTGATCTAGAATTGCACGATATGGCCATCACATTACAGAATATCATCATCAGAAGAACAAAATCTTAGAAAAAACAAGAAACTGAAAATGGTACTTCATGGAAGTTTAACTAGTGTAATGGTACGGTTCTTCAGCAAAGCATGAAAATACAGCATTAGTGCCTTACAAATGTGTGCTGTTCCTTCCAGTGCTTCATCTCGTGCTTCACAGAACATAGGTAGCTCTTGCTTCTCACCTCCAGTTGCCTTCCCAACAGCTTGGTGAGTCATATGAAGCCTCTGCAAAGTTTGCATTAAGCTATAAACCTGAAAATTCTCCAGCCCAATTCAGAATTCCTGTATCTGCCTGCTAAAGGGACAGATCTTTTTATGAAGATCATATGAATATGAAAGGGGCAGATGGATTTTTATCTTCTTTTAATTAGTCATTGGCTCGATTGATGGAAGGAGCACTGTTGGCATGTTGAACATTAGGAACCTCCAGCCAAGAAACCTAGCTGCACGTGTGGTATCTTGACACATCTTTAGTGTGGTATCTTGAAAAGAGTCACAAATTATATTGTACATGGCTCAGAAAAAGTCCTCTGTCCATAGCCACAATTATATGACGCCCAGGAGAATCCATTTCAGGTACCTGCTTCAAGACCTCTTCAGGTTGGTGAGGCACCTGACAGCCAGCATGTCAGCAGAAACAAGGGAGAAGACTGCTGTTATCTGTAGTCACAAGACTTCAAGTACAAGGGATCCTCCATGTGATACATAAGTGAAGACAGTCCTTCTCTAGGTTAATTTATTAGAAAGGGAAAGAGAGAAAGTTGATACCTGACCTCAGGCTACAGAATTTGACTTAAAATCTCGTTTGCATTTGAAGTGTTGTAGGGGTTAACATGGAGTTTTGAGAAAGAAATCCCAACCAGAATCACCTATAGTTAAAAACTACTGTTAAGAGAAAGCACCTGGCAAACTGTAAAATGGGGATTTTAGGGCATTAATTGAGCACTAACAATATTTGAATCCTAGTATTCCTCAGTAGAGTAGATTAGTTAGAGTAGAACCTTAGGGCAGCATGAAGAAAATACCAGCTAGAAACAATACCTGCTAGATTTCGTTGTTCCCTGCAAAGAGCTTGCCATGTATCAGTGGAGAGAAAAGCTTGATAGTGCTAGAGAAGATTTTGTTAAAAGAAGGATTTTGTTTTCACTTTTCTTGCTAGCAAACTTTGGGTTAGAATTTGACATCTCCCCACAGAGATGCTGTTTCTTTAGAGTATCTACACAGCCTCCCTTGTTGACCACTCATTAGATCTGCATTCCTTCCGGGGACCAAATGCACTCCCTGTGCCAGTCCCAGTAGAGATCCTGGTGGGATATACCATTGCTCCCTCCCCATCTGCACACCCGGGTTTCCTAACAAAAACCAGAGCAGCTGTGGGAAAGAGGGAAATGTTGCTTCCCACCAGGAAGCTCTCTGAGCTCTGGCCAGGGAATGTGTCTGCTTCCTAGTGAGAGTCAGGAAGTTTTCTCCAGTCCCCCACTTCTGATATATCCAGTGGCAACCTGGAGCACCCCCATGGAGCCTCTGAAAGAAAGCTATTTCAGAAACACTAATTCCTGCTACTGCCTTTGCAGTGAATGTATGTTGCAGTAGATCAGAAGCCTAACTTAGCTCCACATTGTGAACTTCACCCATGTCGTTTACCTTCAGCACATCAGCATGAGAATCAGAGAAATAAGCTTCCCTGAGTTTATATAAACTTACAGACACACTAAAAAACCCCCTAATAACTAAAACTAACAAGCCAACCTATATGCTTGTTACCTTGTCACACTTGAGAAAGTATCCAAAATTTTTATTATTGCAAATGCAATAGAACCCTACACTAACCCTTGCCTATTTGGTCTTATATTTAATCAGATATCCCAGAGACAATATCTTAAGATATTAATAAAACAAGCCCTTCAAAATATCCCATGTAAGTGCACCTAATCTGTTGCAGCTCTACCGGTCTATTCACTATTTAACTAAACAAGATCAAGACAGTGAATGAACATCCTTAATGTACTGCATTTTGTGCAGATAATGCACCACTTGACTGGTGGCTATGGCATACTTCTCTTTCTGAGTCTGCATCCATAATTTTTTTACAATTATCACAAAGGATGAACTAAAATAAAACATTTGCTCTATATACCTTTTGACACTAGTTTCCTGGTATCCCTAATAGATGTGTCTTTGCGGTGAGATTAAATGGATCTAAACTTCAGCACAATCCGCATGGTTCGTTGTACTAATAAAATTAACGAAAAACATTAAAGAAAATCACCTCCAGGGATGTGCTTCTGCTCCTCTACTGCACTTTGGTGATACTCTACCTGGAGTACTGCGTCCAACTCTGGAATTCTCAGCATAGAAAGAAATAGGTCCAGCAGAGGGCCATGAAGATGATCAGAGGGCTGGAGCACCTTTCCTGTGAGGACAGGCTGAGAGAGTTGGATTGTTCAGCCTGAAGAAGAGAAGGCTCCAGGGAGACTTTATAGCTACCTTCCAGTACCTAAAGGGGACCTTCAGGAGAGATGGAGAGGGACTCTATCAGGGAGTGTAGCAATGGGACAAAGGGTAGTGGTTTTAAACTAAAGAGGGGAGATTTAGATTAGATATTAAGAAAAAATTCTTTACTATAAGGATGGGCCTTGTCCTTACTAACAAGGAGGGGACAGTGGGGAATGTCAAATTCAAGGCTGGCCTTGGCTGCAGTGATCATGAAATGATGGAGTTCAAGATTCATAGGGCAGCAAGGAGGGTGTGCAGCAAGCTCACTACCCTGGACTTCAGAAGAGCAGACTTTGGTCTCCTGAGAGCTCCGATTGGGAGGATAGCATGGGAAAAAGAACTGGAGGGGAGAGGAGCCCAAGATGGATGGTTGGTATTCAAGGATCACCTCCTCCAAGCTCAGGAGAGGTGCATTCCAAAAAAGAAGTCAGGCAAAATAGCCAGCAGGCCTGCATGGATGAATAAGGAACTGCTGGACAAGCTCAGGACCAAAAAGGAGGCCTATAGAGGGTGGAAGCAGGGACAGATAGAATGGGCAGAATACAGAGAAATGGTCTGAGTGGTCAGGAGTGAAATCAAGCAAGCAAAAGCCCGGGCAGAACTAAATCTAGCCAAGAACATCAAAGACAATAAGAAAAACTTCTACAGATATGTCAGGGACAAAGGCAAGGCTAGGGAAGTTGTGGGCCCTCTCTGGAAGGAAACAGTAGACCTGATCACCCAGGATATGGATAAGTCTGAGCTGAACAACTTCTTTGCCTCAATCTTTACTGGCAAGGGCTCAAACCACACTGCCCAAGTCACAGAAGGCAAAAACAGGGGCTCTGCAAACGAAGAACTGCCCACAGTATAAGAAAATCAGGTTGAAGACCTCTCAAGGAACCTGAAGGTGCCTAAGTCCATGGGACTGATGAAATCCATCCATGGGTCCTGAGGGAGCTGGTGGATGAAGTTGCTAAGTGGCTTTCCATAATTTTTGAGAAATCGTGGCAGTCTGGTGAAGTTCCCACAGACTGGAAGAAGGGGAACGTAACCCCGATATTCAAAAAAGGAAACAAAGAGGACCCAGGGGACTGTAGGTCTCATCTCTGTGCATGGCCAGATTATGGAGTAGGTCCTCCTGGAATCTCTGATAAGGCACATGGAAAATAAGGAGATGATTTGAGACAGCCAACCCTTGGCTTCACCAAGGGCAAATCACGCCTGACAAACTTGGTGGCCTTTTATGATACTACCACACACTTGGTGGACAAGGGCAGAGCAACAGATGTTGACTACATGGACTTGTGCAAAGCATTTGACACTGTCCTTCACAACATCCTGGTCTCAAAATTGGAAACTAATGGATTTGATGGATGGACCACTCAGTGGATAAGGAGCTGGCTGGATGGCTGCACTCAAAGGATTGTGGTCAATGGCTCCATGGCGGCCAGTGACAAGTGGTGTTCCTCAGGGGTCCATAATGGGACCAGTGCTGTTCAACATCTTTGTTGGAGACATGGTGGACAGTGGGGTAGAGTGCACCCTCAGCAAGTTTGCCGATGACACTAAACTCAGTGGTGTGGTCAAAATGCTGTAGGGAAGTGATGTCATCCAGAGGGACCTGGGCAGGCTTGAGAGGTGGACTTGTGCAAATCGCATGAAGTTCAACCAAGCCAAGTGCAGGGTCCTGCACCTAGGACACAGCAATCCCAGGAACAAATAAAGGTTGGACAGAGAATGGCTAGAAAGCAGCCCTGAGGAGGACTTGGGGGTGCTGGTGGATGAGAAGCTCAACATGACCCAGCAATGTGCAGTGACAGCCCAGAGAGCCAACCGCATCCTGGGCTGCATCAAGAGAAGTGTGGCCAGTGGGTCACAGGAGGTGATTCTGCCCCTCTACTCAGCACTCATGAGATCCCACATGGATTACTGTGTCTAGCTTTGGACTCCTCAACACAGGAAGGACATGGATCCGTTGGAACGGGTCTAGCGGAGGGCCACGAAGATGATCAGAGGGATGGAGCTATGAGGACAGGCTGAGAGAGCTATGAGGTTCAGCCTGAAGAAGAGAAGGCTCCAGGGAGACTTTATAGTGGTCTTTCAATATCTGAAGGGAGCCTACAGGAGAGCTGGAGAGTGACTCCTTGTCAGGAAGTGTAGTGAAAGTACAAGAAGCAACTGTTTTACTGTTTTAAATTGGAAGAGGGGAGATTTAGATTAGATACCAGAAAGAAATTCTTAACAGAGAGGGTGGTGAGGCACTGGGACAGGTTGCCCAGGGAAGTTGTGGGTGCCCCATCCCTGAAAGTGTGTTCAAGGCCAGGCTGGATGGGCCTTTGAGCAACCTGCTCTAGTGGAGGTGTCCCTGTACATTTCAGGGGGGTTGGAACTCGATGATCTTTAAGGTGTCTTCCAACCCAAACCATTCTATGATTCAATTTAAAAAAAAAAAGAAAAAAAAAAAGGATAAATATGGTCCAATTCACCATGACTAAAAGCTGTGCTTGTAATCTTAATCATCTGCTGAAAGGCTTTAGGGCATTGCAGAAATTGGGATTGGAAGAGGAGAAAAATATTTTAAGCGATACTTCAAGGCGAGGAGCAATTACAACTAACTGCAAAACTGGTATTCTCCTCCTACGTTGTAGTGCTGGAGTTATTTTTTGGGCCTCCTGATGAGTACTGCAGAAGCTATCAGAGGTTCTTTTCGTGTCCTTCCTATTGGACAATGCTAGGTTACTTACAACTTTCTAATTCACTCATGAGCTGCTTTCTGCATTGCCACACACTGAGTAACCAGCTGAGCAGATATGTATCTAATTTCTGTCTTTTATGCTTTTCTTCTCTCTCTTTTGACAGTAGAGGTTGCTGTTTTCTTTTATATATGGAACTAGCAGCCTGCCCGTGTTCCCTGTCATGAGCAAGAAAAAAGATGCCGCTAACTCTTTGTTAAATTCAAACCCTTTTCTTTCTCCAAGGACAAATAGAGTTTTCACAATTATTAAGATGCTTCTTAGTTGTATGTAGATCTAATGCAGCAGTACTCCAACTTTACAGGCCTCCTTTACTTCAAGGAGGTTCACCCACCCCGCTGGCATTCATACATGTGCTCCATCTTCTGCCCTTGCCCAGGGCTTTTTTGCTTGCCATGTAGATAACTGTCTCTGTTCTCTGGTCTGCTTTCAACCACGGTGACGTACACTTCAATGCTTTCCTCTTAATGTAACTCTATCACCTTTTCTCTCCCCAACATCCTTAAGACAGCAATACACCCATACAGAAAACTTTGCAGGTTTTCACCTTCTTGTAACAAATACTTTATTTTCCCCCACTAAAATCCTATTTATTCCAGCTGACTCTCATATCTCCTTCTCTTTACTCACAACCTTCTCCTTTGCTCACAGTACCAAATTACTCCACATGAATTAGTGTTTCATCTCTTTTCTTTCATATCAGAAAGAATTTTTCAGGTGTCTTTGTTGCATCATATTTATGAAAATGACAGCTTCACCAATTTCTATCCTTTCCATCCAGGCTACTTTTGGTTACCTAGGCGTGGCTGGAATGAACCTTCTGTTATCAGCAAATGCTAGTCACACGACATAATAAAGGGAGAAAAAGCTAAGAAACTTCAAATGATGTGGCTATAGAGTGAACATGAGGACCGAGAGACCAAGAGTTTCTGCCATGCTAAGACAGGAGCTAGAGGCTGGTAACTAGCAGTTCAGCCAGGTCAGTACTGGATCCTATATTTTTCAACATCTCCATTAACTAATTGGATGATGGGACACAGTATACCCTCAGCAAGTCTGCTGATAACCGGAAGGAGTAGCTGATACACCCATGGATGATAGTAGCATGGAACATCAGCAGGCTGGAGAAACTGGCTGAAAGGAATATTGCCAAGTTCAACTAATGGAGTTGAAAAGTCCTGTGCCTGGGGAGGAACAAGCTCACATGCCAGTACATGCTGGGGATTGACTAACAGGAAAGGAGCTTTGCAGAAAAGGGTCTGGGGGTTCTAATGGACACCAAATGAAAAATGAGACAGCAATGTGTCTTGGTGACCAAGAAGGTCAACAGTCTCCTGGACTGCATTAGAAGGAGTGTTGCCAAATGGTCAAGAGAGGAAAGAGCTGGAGCTGTTCAGCCTGGAGAGGAAAAGGCTCAGGAAGGATCATGTCAAATTGTACAAATATCTGGAGGTAGAGAGTAAAGAAAACAGAGCTAGACTCTTTCCACTGCTGCCCAGTGAGAAGAGGCAATGGGCACAAACAGAAACACAGAAGGTCTTCCTGTGTATCAGGAAAAACTTTTTTACTATGAGGATGACTGAGCAATGGCAGAGTTGCCCAGAGATCTTCAAAAGTTCTGCGGTTTTTAGGAAGACATGGACCTGTTGGAGCGGGTCCAGAGGAGGGCCACAAAAATGATCAGAGGGCTTGAACACTCATCTCGGTCTCTGTCTTTTGAGCCTTCCCCCAGAATCCCCAGCATGAGCATTGCACATTTCCATGAGCCTTAGAACTTCTTCCCATCATTTAGATACCTTCAAGAAAATCTCCTGTAAGAGGAAAGGCTGAGAGAGCTGGGGTTTCTTCCCAAGTCCCTTAATCAGGATCACAGAATCACAGTATGTTTGAGATTGGAAGTCACCTTGTCCATCCCTCATGTTCAGGATCTTATCAATGGGTATAAATATCTGATCAGAGGCATTACAGATGAGAAAGTCATCCTTGTCACTGTGGTATTCAGTGACTAGACTAGAGGCAATGGGCACAAAGTGAAATACAGGAAATTCTATTTCAAGATAGAAGAAATGTTTTCACTGTCAGGGTGTTCGCTCTATTCTGCAATTTCTGAAAATGTCCGTCAGCTCCTTATGCCTATCTGTATGCAAAGTTCATATACAAGAAATTCAAAGCTGTGGAAAGTATTTTAATCTTTAGTCATCATTATTTAATTTTCAATTATGCTGAAGATGCTAGTCTTCCTTTTAAGCTGAAATGGAAGGAAAAGGAGAGGACATCAGTGTGCATTAGGTATCTTTTTGTACTCTCTGCCTGTTGACCAATCCTGCATCCCACTTCCATTTCTACTGTGCTATGTAGATCATTAGGAAAAAGATCATACTTAAAAAGTAATGTACAGAGCAAAACATAGGAAGAAGTGAAAGAGGACACTTTTATTTTACCTTATATTTACTTTCTCAATCAAACCTCAAAAGTTTCAGAAACAGATTGGTAAGTTGCTTGAAGGAAGACATGGTCTTGCCAGGTCTTCCACCCTTTTGCTGTAGGGGTAGGATAAGTACCCATTATCATCTTTTATCTCTGCCCTGGTACTAAGGAGAGGACCCACCAATAATTCTGCAGAATAAACCTGCTGATACTTTTTCCTGAAAGTATCCTCATTTTTTCATTGAACTTGGAATGTATTAATTTGCTGATGTGCCCCTGAAAAAATATGTTGAACAAATATATCAGCTACACCTGTAACACAGCCATATAAGCTGCTCCCACACATCCTTCTCATCCATGAGATTTTTTCAGTGTGCTCTCCAGTGCTGGTTCTGAGAAGCTGTATAGCTTGTATTGGCAGCACCAAGCCTTGGCGTCTGTCCTGAGGAGGACATGCTCATTTAGTGACGTGACTCCATCATGGGAGAAAAGCTGCAGCACTGCATATCAATGGGGAGGTGTGCCCAGTACAGCAAGGGAAATAGGAGTACAAGGGAAAAATGAATACATTTTCTGATTGCAGATGTCTCCTTCCCCTGTGATATACCTGACACTAGGATTGCACACAGCCTGTACGGAAAAGGTTGATGTTTGTATCTTAGTTTTCTAAATGTTATAGATTATGTAGTGTGTTCTCCACTTGCCTAGGTAAAGGTTAGTTACTGTAAGGGATGTCTCATATGAGTATCACTGGTGGTATGAATCATAACACAAAATCCATAGTTCTAAGCAAGCAAAACGCCATGTAGAAATTATAAGGAGAGAGATAGGTAGGTAGGTAGGTAGGTAGATAGATAATATAGAGAGAGAAAGAGAGAGAGGTAAAGTTGTTTCCCAGAATTGTTAGAAGCTTTCTAGTACAACTTAAGGTCATTGTTTTTTTTCTCTCACTGAGCAAAGTTCACTCATATTTCCCTTGCTATCCCCTTGTTTACTGCCCACAAAGATCTCAGCTTTTCCACAATACAGAAAAGGAAGACAAAAGAGAGCTGCAGAGCTTAGTGCTCTGTCACTCCCCATACCTCAAGGTTCATTGTTATGAAACAATAAATTCTGTTCCTTCTATGATGGCAGTTTCCACAAGTTCAAGCTAATGCCAATATTATTCCTTACTAATGCTGCAGCATATCTGTGAATGCTACTTTTATGAGAAATTGCTCTGACATTTGGGGGCGTGAGGGAAGCTGGTGTGTTTTGCTTACACGAAGGTAAATCAAAACTACAATAAGAGGTTTAGAACTAGGTTCTAACCTTTTAGGTTAGAAAAAATTAGTGAAAACATACTTCTAATAGAGAAGAGATAAAATAATGTAAACTGTAATTATAATGGTAATATATGTAATGATTCTATAATGAGGTTGCTTTGCATATAATTTCCAAGTGTGATCCATGTTCAGAGAGGTGAAGAGATGTAGGAAATAATACCCTAATACACTATTGGTTAGATGCCAGTATAGGAGTACTGGTGTGGGCAGTATCTTTTCTGTCCATATTTATATGTTGCCAAGTCTTTGGATAAACCATAACTTCTAACAGTAAAAGCATCTGTCAATAATATACTTGTTCTTACTACTGAGATAATAAAGTAGGTGACTTCTCCCCCCCAGAAATAACACAGACCTGAATACTATAAACAGGTAAGAGTAAGAGGTAAGAACACACTTTCCTATTGTATATACTGGACAATTCAGAAATGTAACTATTTGCAGACTGAGGGCATTAGAGCCTAAGTAGATGTGCTAATTTGCTCTATTTCTCATCACTTGCTAAAGATATGATTTTTGAATTTTTGAAGAGCCATAGTGGTAAAAAGGTATTAAACTGGTTCTTGAAATGACACATCATGCTTTTCCTTCCTCACTTGAACATTGTTTTATACTTGTAACTAATTTCACGCTCAAGATCTAACATTCCACAAATACATGTAGCTGTAACATAACTACTGCAACATCCAGGATATCCTCCCCTTCCCATTCCCCTTCTCCTTCCCCTTCCCTTCCCTTGGTATTTTTCCCCTGGGTATTTTATGGATATTCAGGGAATTTTCCCTGCATAACCATAAATTCTTCAAGATCTTAACTGCTGCCATGACACCATTCCGATGAAGAGGGTAAGCAAATAAATGAAGAATAAATAATAAATTTAGCGTTAGCCTCCAAGAAATTTACAAACAAGCTAGCTATAAAATGAGGACACATCCAAGAAACAACTCAAAATCCAAAATGATAGAAAAATACGACTTCCCTTCTTTTTAAACAACTAAGACAACATGCATTAAGACTCTGAGCTTTACTGTTTCAGGAGGATTCAGTTTGGATTTATTAAAAAATACAGCATATTTTCTACTCAAATGACAGAATTTTTTTTTATTATAGAAAATGTCGCATAAAAGCATCCACATAAAACCCTTAAAATATCAGTCAGAAAAGGAATTTTTAAGGGGACCTTTTAGAAAAAAATACTCATTTCCTTTATTATTTTAAGAAAAAAAAAAAAAAAGAAAAGAAAAGAATGTATGCCTCTCACACAGCTGGCTGCTGCTGCGTACAGGGTGCGTTCCTCTCCGTTGTGAGAGGACAGACACAGATCTTCAATGAACTCTTGCAAAACTGGCCTTTCTCAATGCTTGTGAGCATAACTGTGGACAGAGAACATCTCCTTGCCCCCTGATGGCAGGGGTGGTTGCCCCCTCTGAGCCCTCTGCCCGTGGGCTCACCAGGAGGACCCAATTGCCATGCTGAGGCAGGCCTTGCATTTGCCCATCTGCTGACAGCAGTGACTCAGGGCTCAGCCTTGCTCCCAAACCTCTTCTAGAACACTAAATTTTGTCTCAGTCCATCAAGGCCGTGTCACCATGAGGTCACTGCATGGGTCAGTCACCCTTGCAGGGTCTGTGTCTAAAGTTCTAGATTCCCTTCTGTGACAAGCACAAGGATAGATACAGTGATGTTAATTCATATGCTAGTTCTGCTGGGCTGTTACAGAGCTCGTTAAGGTCATTAGTTAAGCAGGATCAAGAGTGTCAAAGTACTCTGAAAAGACAAAGGGAATCATAAAATGAAGGGGGAAATGGGAACAGAGATGGAGTGCAAAGGTAACATCCCAATCTGATTTCTCTATTTTACTGATTTGTAGGAAGGAAAACCTTAGCCCTTTTCACAAATCTTAGACATAAGAAAAGAAAATCTTAGAAAAAAACTATGCCAACAGAACTAAAACGTAAAGCTGAGTATTTAGGTTAGGAAATGACAGAAATGAAGTTGCTTCTGTAATTTTCATTCAGATGCTTTGTGTGCATTGTCACAGAATCATAGAATGTTTTGGGTTGGAAGGGACATTTAAAGGTTATTTACTCCAACCCCATGCAATGAGGAAGGACATCTTCAACTAAGATCAGGGTGCTCAGAACCTCGTCCAACCTGACCTTGAATGTTTCCAGGGATGGAGCATCTACCATCTCTCTGGGAAACCTGTTCCAGTGCTTCACCACCCTCATTGTTAAAAATTCTAGTCAAATATCTATTCTGAATCTTCCCTCTCATAGTTTAAAACAATTACTCTTTGTCCTATCAGAACAGACACTACAGAAAGTGTCCACATCTTTCCTGTAGGCCCCATTTAGATACTGAACAGCTGCGATAAGGTCTCCCCAGAGCCTTATTGAGACGAGGTCTTAGCCTCTTCTCCAGCCTGTCCTCATTAGGAGAGGTTTTTCATGCCTCTGATCATTTTTGTGGCCCTCTTTTGGACCCACTTCAATGGGCCCATGTCTTTCCCATGCTGAGAACTCCGGAGCTGGATGCCATACTCCAGGTGACTGGCCAGAGTGAAGTAGAGGAACAGAATCACTTCCCTTGACCTGCTGGCCACATTTCATTTGATGGACCCCAGGATACAGTTGGCTTTCTGAGCTGTGGATGCACATTGCTGGCTCATATTATCCACTAGTACCCCCAAGTCATTTTCTGCACAGCTGCTCTCAATCCCTTCAATCCCCTGCCTGTATTGATATCAGGAGTTTCCCCAGTGCCAGAGCAGGACCCTACTCTTGGCCTTGCTGAACCTCATGAGGTTCACGTGGGCACACTTCACAAGCTTGTCCAGGTCCCTCTGGATGGCATCCCATCCCTTAGGTGTGTCAACTGCACCACTCAGCTTGGTGTCATCTGCAAATTTTCTTAGGGTGCACTTGATCCCACTGTTGATGAAGATATTGAACAGTACTGGTCCTACTATGGACCCCTGAGGGTCACCATTCATCACTGACCTCCCTCTGGACATTGAGTCATTGACCACTACTCTCTGAATGTGACCATCCAACCTGGTGTTCCTCAGGGGTCAGTACTGGGTCCAGTCCTCTTCAATTTATTTATCAATGAGCTGGATGAAGGGTTGGAATGTACCCTAAGCAAATTTGCTGATGACATAAAACTGTGGGTGGTGAAGGCTGTGCTGCCATCCAGCGAGACCTCGACAGGCTGGAGAGATGTTGAATGAAATTCAACAAGGGCAAGTGTAGGATGCTGCACCTGGGGAGAAATAACCCCAAGCACCAGTACAGGTTGGGGGCTGCTCTGATGAAGAGCAGCTCTGAGGAAAAAGACCTGGGAGTTCTTGTGGACAACAGGATGACCATGTGGCCTCGTGGCTAAGAAGGCCAATGGCATCCTGGGATGCATCAAGAAGAGTGTGGCCAGCAGATTGAGGGACGTCATCTTCCTCCTCTACTCTGCTCTGGTGAAGCCCAGTCTGGAGTACTGTGTCCAGTTCTGGGTTCCCCTGTTCAAGAAGGACAGGGAACTACTGAAGAGTGTCATCAAAGGGCCACAAAGATGATTAAGGGCCTGGAGCATCTCTCCTATGAGGAAAGGCTGAGGGACTTGGTTTTTTTTTAGTCTTGAGAAGACTTGATCAGTGCTTACAAATACTTAAAGGGAGGGTGTCAGGAGGATAGGGCTGGTCTTTTGTCAGTGGTACCCAGTAACAGGACAAGAGGAAATGGGCACAAACTTGAGTATGAGAAGTTCCACCTAAACATGAGGAGGAACTTTTTTACTGTGAGAGTGGTAGAGCACTGG
>BJBW01002633.1:88362-107173 GCA_004320125.1 Scolopax mira | reverse complement strand
GGTGGCTGACACCCCAGAAGGCTGTGCTGCCATCCAGAGAGACCTGGACAGGCTGGAGAGTTGGGCTGAGAGAAACCTAATGAAATTTAACAAGGGCAAGTGTAGGGTGCTGCACCTGGGGAGAAATAACCCCAAGCACCAGTACAGGTTGGGAGCTGACCAATCTGTCTCCGCAGCTCTGAGGAGAAAGACCTGGGAGTTCTTGTGAACAACAGGATGACCAGCAATGTGCCCTTGTGGCCAAGAAGGCCAATGGCATCCTGGGTTGCATCAAGAAGAGCGTGGCCAGCAGGTCAAGGGAGGTCATCCTGCCTCTCTACCTCATACCTGCCCCTGGTGAGGCCCCATCTTGAGTAATGTGTCCAGTTCTGGGCTCCCCAGTTCAAGAAGGACAGGGAACTGCTGGAGAGGGTAGGACAAACTGCCACAAAGATGATTAGGGGCCTGAAGCATCTCTTCTATGAGGAAGGCTGAGGGAGTTGGGTCTTTTTAGTCTTGAGAAGAGATGACTTAGGGGGGATCTGATCATTGCTTAAAAATACTTAAAGGGAGGGTGTCAGGAGGTCGAGCCTGATCTTTTCTCAGTGGTGCCCAGTGACAGGACAAGAGGAAATGGGCACAAACTTAAGTATAAGAAGTTCCACCTAAACATGAGGAGGAACTTCTTTATTGCAAGAGTAGTGGAGTACTGGAACAGGCTGCCCAGAGAGGTGGTGGAGTCTCCTTCTTTGGACACATTAAAACCTGCCTGGACAAGTTCCTCTGCAACGTGCTCTAGGTAGACCCGCTCTGGTGGTGGGGTTGGACTAGATGATCTCCAGAGGTTCCTTCCAACCCCATACAGTTCTATGACTCTATGATTCTATGAAAAGCTGAAGGCGGTGACTACATTTGATGTGTGTTTACTTTTTGGTGCAGTTTCTTTACTATATGAAATAAATACATATTTGAGACATTATTTAAGTTACTCTATATGCTGTTTCCCCCCCTGCACCTGATTCTTTCAGTTCGCTGAAAGATGAATATACTATTGAATTAACACTGCAAGTCGTTTTGTGTAGAGTTAAAAGTGCGTAATTTCTGACCAGACTTCTCTCCTTCACCCAAGGTATACATTAGACTTTAATGATCCATGAAAATGAATCTCAGTTGTAAATGCACAAGCCTTCATAATATTTTAGGGAACAAACAATTAGCATTTTGAAAATCACAAGTTCATCTCACACAAGCAATCTGTTTCTTCTCCTCCTTCCTGTTTTGAAGTCAATAGTCTGTGTTGCCTCAGCCATCTGCAGTTCCATAGACAGGTGCAGGGTCAGCATCACAGCTCCAAGCCTGGAGTTCAGAGAGAGCTGAAAAAATTGCTAAGCAACTAAGAAGAATTTCCAGCATCATTAAAAAAAACACACCAGCATGCATTTCTAAAAATATGGATTTTTTTTTTTTTGGTTTTTATAAATTTCTCTCGACATGGCTTGTCCAGAGATAGCAGCATATGAGCTTGCTTGCAACTTTAAGCTTTGTAGAATGAGTAGAATAATGAGAAATATATGAAGCTAACCAAAGTATGGGGGGAAAAAGTCCAGTTAGTTTGTTGAGGACTAGGTGTGCTTTCGAGGTAATAGACTATTCTGCAGTATTGATTGCCTTAGGAAAATGATTCTAATTTCTAATAGCTGCACACACTAACCAAAACGCTGAGGTGGTGCAATGTGCCAAAAATGTATAGAGCAAGAGATCAGGCCAGTGAACTCTCCAAACCTTACACATTTTCACATCTGCTCAGGTTTCAATTTATTTTTCCTCCTTTCTGTTGTTTGAGTATCCTGAACCAATACTACAAACTCGGCCCCTTTCTGCATATTCTCCTCTGTTTAATTCTGACCTATTAATGGGGTTTTAGGCAAAGAAAGTTAGAATAACACCATCCTCTACATAAAAATTAAACACATAACCAGTGCAGTGTGGCAGAAATGCATTCTGCTACTGGACCTGTCATCACACAAGCATGCAATTCAATGAAGTAAACAACTAGAGATTTTATATGTATTGAAAAGCAGAGTCATAAAGTCCATCAATGCTAGGTGCCATGGACAGAGTGATGCACTTCACTTGTAAAGGAGAAATAACAATATATTTATTGATATAAAACAACAATTTAAAAAGTTTGATAGTAAATGTGACAGTGATTTCACAGGATTTCTTTGCAAGATACACTTGGTTATTTACAGGGTCAGACAAAACTGTCAGGAGGACGCTCCCATTGAGTCGTGTGGTTCACCTTGCTTTTTAAACTCCTCAGACAGGAGTTTGGCTGGATCCAAATGTAATCTCAGATTTAGTCAACAGTTTATGTCTAAAGGATCCTATGTGCAAAAATCAGTCCTTTATATCACTTAGATAAGATTTCAAAGCTTAGAATCATAGAATGGTTTGGATTGGAAGGGACTTTAGATATCATCTAGTTCCAACCCCCCTGCCATGGGCAGGGACACCTCCCTCTAGAGCAGGTTGCTCAAAGCCCCATCCAGCCTCAGCTTGAAAACTTCCAGGGATGAGGCATCCACAACTTCCCTGGGCAACCTGTTCCAGTTTCACCCTCACTGTGAAGAATTTCTTTCTAGTATCTAATCTAAATCTCCCCTCTTCCAATTTAAAACCGTTGCCCCTTGTCTTGTCACTACACTTCCTGACAGTCCCTCTCTGGCTCTCCTGTAGGCTCCCTTCAGATATTGGAAGGCTGTTATAAGGTCTCCCTGGAGCTTTTTCTTCTCCAGGCTGAACAACACCAGCTCTCTCAACCTGTCCTCATACAGGAGGTGCTCCATCCCTCTGATCATCTTCGTGGCCCTCCATTGGACCTGTTTCAACAGATCCATGTCCTTCCTGTGTTGAGCACTCCAAAGTTGGACACAGTATTCCAGGTAGGGTCTCACAAGCACAGAGTAGAGGGGCAGAATCACGTCCTGAGACCTGCTGGCCACACTTCTCTTGATGCAGCCCAGGATGCGGTTGGCTTTTCGGGCTGCCAGTGCACATTGCCAGCTCATGTTAAGCTTCTCATCCACCAACACCCCCAAGTCCTTCAGGACTGCTTTCCAGTCAATCTCCACCCTGTATCTGTGCCTGGAATTGCCATGTACCAGGTGCAGGACCCTGCACTTGGCTTGGTTAAACTTCATGCGATTTGCACAACCCCACCTCTCAAGTCTGTCCGAGTGCCTCTGGATGGCTTCCCTTCCCTCCAGGGTGCGTGTGCTGAGGGTGCACTCTATCCCATTGTCCGTGTCTCCAACAAAGACGTTGAACAGCACTGGTCCCAGTACACACCCCTGAGGAACACCACTCATTACTGGCCAACAATAGGACATTAAGCTGTTGACCACAGCCATTTCAGTGCGGCCATCAAGCCATCTCCTTATCCACCGAGTGGTCTATTCATCAAATCCATGACTTTCCAGGTTTGAGACCAGGATGTCATGCAGGACAGTGTCAAATGCTTTGCACAATTCCAGGTAGATGACATCTGTTGCTCTGCCGTTGTCCACCAAGTGTGTGGAAGTATCATAAAAGACCACTAAATTTGTCAGGCACAATTTGCCCTTGGTGAAGCCATATTGTCTGTCTCCAATCACCTCCTTATTTTCCATGTGCCTTAGCAGACTCCAGGAGTATCTGCCCCATAATCTTGCCAGGCACAGAGGGGAGATTGACTGGCCTATAGTTCCTTGGGTCTTCTTTGTTTTCTTTTTTGAATATCAGGATTATGTTCCCCTTTTTACAATCTGCGCGAACTTCACCAGTCTGCCACAATTCCTCAAATATGATCGAAAGCAGCTTAGCAACTTCATCCACCAGGCCCCTCAGGACCCATGGATGGATTTTGTCATGTCCCATGGACTTATGCATTTTCAGGCTCTTTAAGAGGTCTCAAACCTGATCTTCTCATACTATGGTCAGTTCTTCATTTGCAGAGCCCCTTTATTTTTGCCTTGCATGACCTGGGTAGTGTGGTTTGAGCCCTTTCTGGTGAAGACTGAGGCAAAGAAGTTGTTCACTGGCTCAGCCTTATCTATATCCTGGGTGTCCATTTCTCCCATTTCCTTCCAGAGACAGCCCACAGCTTCCCTAGTCTTGACTTTGTCCCTAACATATCTGTAGAAGGTTTTCTTATTGTCTTTGATGTTCTTGGTTAGATTTAGTTCTGCTTGGGCTTTCACTTGCCTGATCTCATTCCTGACCACTCGGACCTTTTTCTGGAATTCTGCCTATTCTGCCCAGCCCTGCTTCCACCATCTATAGGCCTCCTTTTTCGACCTGAGCTTGTCCAGCAGTTCCTTATTCATCCAGGCAGGCTGGCTGGCTATTTTTCCTGACTTCTTTTTTGGGATGCATCTCTCCTCAGCTTGGAGGAGGCGATCCTTGAATACCAACCATCCCTCTTGGGCCCCTGGCCCTTCCAGTTCTTTTTCCCATGCTATCCTCCCAATCAGATCTCTCAGGAGACCAAAGTCTGCTCTTTGGAAGTCCATGGTAGAGAGCTTGCTGCACCCCCTCCTTGCTGCCCTATGAAACTTGAACTCCACTGTTTCATGATCACTGCAGCCAAGGCTAACCTTGAACTTGACATTCTCCACCATCCCCTCCTTGTTAGAAAGGACAAGGTGCAGCAGGGCTCCTTTCCTTGTTGTTTCCTTGATCATTTGAAGAAGAAAGTTGTCATCAACACATTTCAAGACCTCTCTGGATATCTTGTGCCCTGCTGTGTTGTCCTTCCAACAGACATTGGGGTGCCCCATGAAGACCAGTGTGTGCAAGCATGATGCTGCTTCTATCTGTCTAAAGAAGGCCTCATCCTCCCTGTCACCCTGATCTGGTGGTCTGTAGCAGACTCCTACTGTAATATCACTTGCCCCTGTGGTCCCTTTAATCCTGACCGATAATCTCTGTCAGGTCTTCATCCATCCCCAGGTGGACCTCCACACACTCCAGTTGGTCGTTGACATAGAGGGTAACATCCCCTTCTTGTCTCCCATCCTGTCCTTCCTGAAGTGTCTGTAACCCTCCATTCCAACACTCCAGTCATAAGAGCCATCCCATCATGTCTTGGTAATGCCAATAAGATCATAGCCCTGGAGATGTGTGCACATCTCTAACTTCTCTTGCTTGTTGCCCATGCTGCGTGAATTTGCATAAAGGCACCTCAGCTGGGTGCTTAATGGGGCTGACTTACTGGCTGGAATGGCTCCATTTCCTCTTCAAGTGTTGCTCTTCAGGTGTCCTTCTTTTGTGGTGTTTCATCTGTGATTCCTGTATTCCCTTTGCCTCAAGGATAGGTCTGATGTTATCACCCCCCTCCCCCTTCACATAGGGGGGACCTGTCAATCAACCCCACCATCTCTCAGGCCAGAACAGTCTTCCTGATACCTGATTACCTGATAACAAGCCTGGTGCCATATGGACCAACCCACTAGCAAAGTATCCGATGTTATGGTGGTGACAGACGCTGCAGAGCCATGTATTGATTGATTTAATCCATCTGCTCCTCTCAACATCATTGCCTGCCACTGGAGGGAGTGACGAAAAAATCATCTGGATCCCAGAATCCTTTACTAAGCCTCCCAACTCCCTGAAGTCTCTCATTATAGCTTTTGAACTTTGAATTACTGTCTCCTCTGTACCTACATAGAATATCAGTAGCGGGTAATAGTCTGACGACCATACTAAACCAGGAAGCTTCCTGGTGATGTCCTTCACCCGGGCTCCAGGAAGGCAGCAGATTTCCCTTTGAGGAGGGCCCACCCGGTATATTGGTCCCTCTGTCCCCCTCAGGAAAGAGTCCCCAACAACTATAACCCTTTGCATTTTATTAAAGGGTGTGGTGGTGATCCCGGGTATGTGCTTTTTTGGCCTAGGAGGCATCTGTGTTGTAGGATGCTCCTTACTTACTTCCTTGCTCCAGTGGCCATTCTGAAGAAGAGCCTCATATCTATCCCTCAGAGGTACTTGACACGATGAGGGAGGTAAGGTGGGAGGTTGTCTGGTGCCCTGACCATGAAACTGCTTCCACACGCTCTTTTCATTTATGCTTTTGCCTTCAGGCTGACCTGGGGTGGATTTTTTTTTTTGGTCTTAATGTTACATCAGTGCTTTTGTGAGACTCTGTCAGGTTTTTAGTATTATAACAATAACAGCTTTGATAAATTTTAATAGTTTTTAATAGCACTAGCTCAAATGTGGATGATACCATTAATCAAATTATTTGAACAAATACGGACAACTGATGAAAGTATAAATTTCTTAAAAATATCCCGATTTAGACTAAATGGAGATCCTATTTTTTTCTTCAACTAAAGTCAAAAAGAAAGTTAAGAAGTCAAAGTTAAAGAAGATCATTAAATTTGTGTATGCATGTAATTAAATCATAGATGGCATTTCAGGTTAGCAATAAGAAAGGCTAGCCAACGCATGGATACTTTTTCAGTGAAAATGTTTGCTAGATGATTCTGTCAGCAAAACCGAAATTGTCTTCTTTAACTGGGTTCCAAACTTTTCTTGACCTCAAAACGTGAACTGATTATATAAAATTCTAGTAGCTAGCACTGTTGTTTGCCATTTGTTTTTTTTTTTTTTAAATAAAGTAACTCTATATGATCTTTCCACTGCTGTTATATAAGCATAAGTATGATATATATTTTCTTTCTAAATTTTAGGCATGCAGTTAGTATATTGCTATTACTTTTTCATTCTCTCCTGTGCACTATCTAATACATTTACATTGTTTGTTTTCCATTTATATGCTGATATTTCAGGAGACTACTCACTTGTTCTGGGAATATATCTACCTAGTCATATGCAGACTTTGATCTACTTCTCCTTTCACCTACAACCAGCATCCCTTTTGTATTTGGAATACAAATTCCAAAGTATAAGATTGTTTTAAAAAGAGAGTATGAAAGCATTTTGAGTAGCTGTACTGTTTAATAATTCATCTCTTATGTGCTAACATGTGTTTGATGTTTAGGGAACAGTTGTAAATAAAAGACTCAGATCTTCCTTCTTGTCTTCACTTGCATGTTCAGGTTATTTCTGGCTTATTCCCTTTCTCTGTACATTGGTGGTTGGCAGAATGGGTGTTTATGCTTCACTGTTGAAATTGGCTTTTCTGTGTTAGAGTCATGTGGCCCAAGCAGGCTGAGGCTGAGAAAAAGTCTCTGATGCTGAGCAGTAAGTGTTAAAAATTATGAATCCAATGTGGTCATCTTTTGGCCTGCAGGGAAAAGGCACCCTCTTAACTCATTTCAGTGGGCAAACATGAGGTGAAACTTCTGAAGAAGGAGTGTGAATACAAGTGTTGAGGTACATCAGCACATGTGAGGACACAGTCTGGGGTTTAGTTAACTAAACTCACCATGAGAAGCTGCTGGACAAGGCAGATAACAGAGTGAGAAGCTGACAAGTGATACAGGTTAAGCTGTATGAAATGGCCAGATTTCACAGATGGTTAACGGGGAGTGAGGTGAGAGACAGCCAAATCTCAAATAATTGAGCAATCAATTGAGTATCTTTTGAGAAGTGAAATCTTGCAAAGGCCAGCAGGTCCTCAGCAACCATAATCTGTGAGATACCAAATTTGGGTGCAGATGTAAAAGGAGTCCATCGTGAAAAAAGTAATTAGGGATGGGCTGTTTGTCTGGGATGAAACAATGGTGGAAAAAGGGAGAGCTCAAGGTGGATGGGGAAAAGAAGCATGGGAAATGGAGAGGAGTAGGAATAAGAGAGACTGATTGCATGCTCTTGCCAAGCTGTATCTTTTTATTAAATCCTATTCCTAACTAGTTTCTGGTTAAGTGCACTCCATTCTGGGTATGAATACGTGAACCACTAGTGATCTTCAAGAGGGACTAGTCAATAAGTAGTATGAGAGATCTGAGTGCCAGCTACTGGAGAAAGAATCTGTGGATCTGAGGAGCCCATAGGTCTAGGACCTAGCCACTGATGACAACCATATTGTATGTGCAAGGATGTGATGATGAACCACTACCAGACTTCAGGCTGGACTAGCATGCAGTAGAGACACCAGCACTGGGAAAGACTCAAGGTCTGAAGAGTTCGTGATCATATACAAGGAATCTATGGTTGTGAGCATGCCTGTAAACCCAGGGAGTGAGGGTATGTGTATAGAACCCATAGTCACCTTATATCTAAGTCTGTGTGCCTGTGTGTGTATGCACGTGCGTGTGTGTGCATGTACCATCAACTTGTACTCCACTCACTGCTGGCTGGATCTGGGCACAGGAAGACTCTGCATCCATGGGTCTTGATGGCAGATACCCTGAGATCTGAGAAAGACTAAAAGCATCTCTTCAGGGCCAGAAAGGAGATTTACTTTAAGTCCCAAAGTCTACCAGTTCTGGCTACCTTTTACAATAAGTTTAATGTGGGCTAACATGTTAATTGCAATGAACAATATGTTCACCTCCAGTCTTTTCTTCACCCTTAAAAAGTCTTCAGCAGAATATAGCAAGATAAGAACGTTGTTTTTTTTATGAGAAACACAATGCAAATTTGAAGTCATGACTTTCACCATCTTGTGTAAGGTTTCTAAAACTACAGCAATTTAGCTAGGAACAAATAATACAAAATATATCCGTCTTATTATTTAATATATACACACCTGAAAGCCAAATCAGTACTGGAAAAACAACTTGGTTATGTAATTTAATATATTAGTAGGCCTATTTCTAACCCTCAGAATCATCTGCTATTTTGTGGTTTGCAGTGTATGAAGTATTTTAGGAGGCTGCGAAGTCCAAGGGCTGAGTATAGCAAAACATTCATACATTTTCTTCTTATATGTTAAGTATTTTGACAAATATGTTTAAAGTAATGTGTCATATAATTGATTTGTTTTTGCTGTTCCTTGAAGGACAGTTATTTGTGTTTCCTTTCACTAGGAAATTAATCAATGCTGTTTTAGTTTCTGTGTTCTATGTAGATTAGTGACAAACACATAGATGCATGTACCTTCTTCTATACTGCACCATTACTAGCTTTATTAAGGAATTTGCAGATAAATCATAAATCATTTCCTTTTATGGTTAGTGTAATAATATTAATCATGTGTGAACAAATTGAGTAATTATATGGCTGTAATAAGCAATTCCCATAGGAGCTCTGTTGTAATTTACTAATTGAGAACCAAATTCCTACATCTCTCAATTGCTAGAGCATTTTTTGGAAGATTGTATTATTTTGCGTTTTCAATTCATAGGAGTTTCATTTAGTCTTTCCTATGGGGTGAATGTTATGCTTCGTTATCCAAGAAGGAAACTTTTTTTTTTTGATTTTTGATTTTGTTTTTTAATCAGCCACTATTTGCTGACATAAATTTTAGCTTAAAAAGCTTCCTTAAGGATATACTAGAAATAGAAGATTTTATTAAACAGACTCAGAATGAATATTTTGTTGACTTACATGATATTCTAGCTTCTTCCAAAGCCTAATGGAAATACTTTTTTGGTGTCATGTTTGCATTCACTCTACTTTTCTTCAGTCAATGCTTTACTCCAGAAATATTTACTACAGAATAGTATTTTCTATTTTCTTTATATTTTGTTAATGGAAAGATATAATGCTTAGAGTAATTCTTTGAGTAATAAATTAATAAATATACTGGTATTTTAAAGAACTACACTGGAGAAATTGATTAAATGTGTAATCTCTTAAGAGGGAAACTTGTACACAGAAAACATATTTTAGATTTAAATTTCATCTGACTACCTGACTTAATGATGGGACACTATGCGATTTCAGTATTTCTAGCATGTTCAGGGTCACTGAGTGGGAAGACATATTTGGACAAGACACATTTATTCACCATATTACCCTGCAGTATTAGCTTTGTCACTGAGATCAGCAACACCACTGTCAGTTAACATGTTAATATCTGACCATTTGCTTTCTAATGGCTTTGCTTTATCTTTAAATTAACATTTAATTTCAACAGATAATATGTAGCTTTGGCTAACCATGGTAGGTAATATAAACTGACCTCTTTCCACTACTGCAGTGATTCCTGGGCTCTGTGCAAATGCTAGGGTTTTGGATTTTTTGTTTTGGTTTGTTTTGGTTGGTTTGTTTTAGGTGATTGGTTGGGGTTTTTTTGTTTGTGTTTTCTCTTTTGTGGTAGCAATTAACTTTTTTTTTTTTTTTTTCCCTCCAGAAGAAGCTGCTGACAATTCAATTTCATCAAAATATTTATTTGAAGGTTTTGAGTTTATGAAACAAAGATTAATGATGAATAGGCAGCATAACAACACTGAAGCAGAAGTTTTGTGAGGGCTGTTGACTTTATGGTCTTTTGTGTTCAGCCTAGCAGGGTTTAGAGGGCTCAAACAGAATAAAATTATGATTTTAAGGGCAGAAAATAAGGCAGCAACCAAATAATATTGAATTTAGTGCAATCTGTCAGCTGCAGTCCTAGCTGCAGGCTTGGTAAATGCTATCAGCATGCCTGAGTGGAATTACAGAGTGGAAACTTGACTGCAAACCCATCATTAATTTGAAGATTGCAACATCTGTTTCGGAATTAATATTGGTATGTATGTTTACAAGATATCTTTTTTTACCAAATATACCTTTCTAAATCTGCTTTTGTTGATTAATCCCAGCTATTATTTTGCATTCAAGAACACACAAAGTGGGAGTGTGTGACTGCCTGGGAGGTGTTTGGCTGTTAGTAAAGGTTAACCCACCACAGATACTGAACATAATTTCTTGTTGTAAAGAAATCAGTGATTGCAAATGTTTAATTTCATTAATTCTATGCTGCTGTTATGTAGATATTTCACTGTTACATGGGTGTTTGTGACTAAGGTGTCAAAAATAATCTGTGTGCAACATTTTGCAGAATAAGTAACACCACGCTATTTTTCCAATAACTGCAGCAATTACTGTATGAAATGTTTGAATATTTATACAGATACGTAGAATTTTTTTATATATACAGTGTATTTAGGTCATCCCTCCCCACACAAAACCTTAGATCTCTAAGACTATTAGTGAAAGTATTGGTGGAATATTAGTAAGAGTGGTTAGTAAAATAAAGAGTATTTATGCACGGTCCTCCAAAGAAAGTGTTCAATGCTGAGAGGAATAAAACTCTGAGCTATCAGGCAGATCATTTTCTCTCAATTCTTTGAGTATACCATAATAAGGAAAACAGCCTTTTAGGCCGTTTCTACAACAATGTAAGCATCATTGTAGAAAGTTAATGCTGAGTTACATGTGCCTAAATTAATAATAATTTTGGAATTAAAGCAGGAAGGTCTTCTGAGAAAACCTCTACAAATTAAACATTAATATTTCTGCAGCAATAAGAATTGTTTCCTGCTAAATCCTAACCGCAATATTTTAGAGTGGTTTTCTCCTGGGAAAAAAATGAAGTAAAAAAGGATCTGATTAGTTAAAAATATAGTTGCCTATATGCAGAAGATAATCTAAGGAAATAAAGTGAATAAAATGTATCTTTGTCAGAATATAGTATTTGCTGCACAACAGCAGCACTGCTAACATGGGGAGCTGTCTCATCATCTCATCATTATGTAAATCTCTTTTCAGGGCCTCAGTTTAAAGTGTGATGAAACAAGTTTGCTTTGTTCTATTCTGACAGCCACAAACAATAGCTTTCTTAAACACACAAGCTTAAGACACACCTGGAGAACTACCTATTGTTCGACATCATAAATTTCAACAAAGGCTTCACAACAATTTTCAGTATTCATAGCCTACCTACACAAATTCTTCAAATGCACCAGAGCTTAATTTCTTCCTAAACTTTCAAACCAATTCCTCTGCTCTGTGCACAAAATGCAGCTTTTCAAAGTGAAAGGATTCTGTCTTTTCAGGTTAAACATAGAGATAAGATTCCTACTCCTCTCAAAAAAAGTGCACATACAAAAGAGAGGGGTCTCAGAACTCTCTCCTTGGCTAAGAGGAACAGTAGCACAGTGAGACTTTGAGCCTTAAGTTTTAATAGACTAAATAAGAAATTTGTGTTCTGTATTCTAACAAAGAATTTTAAAAAAGTCTTCCCTTGGGTGAAAGCCTTTAAGAAAAAATCCTTCCATATGTTGGTATTTCCAGACATGGTCTGGTAATGCAAGATTCACAGAATGTTTCAAGTAGACATTTTAAGAAAAATTTCATTTTCACGGACTCAGGAAAAAAATGAAAGCTCTGAGCTACTCATCAAGCTCTGATACCACAAAAAGAGAATTCACAGAAATTTATAAAAGAACCTATGGATGTGACCATCTTATAAAGTTCCGAAGGAGATGCAACAAAGGCTTAACTTAAATACTGGATAACAATTTGTCTCATAACTTCCTTTATCCATCTCCAAATCTCTGGTGAAAAGCTTGCTATGAAAATGTTGCTATCAGGGCAGGAAAACATTGTAGTTATAAATGAAAATATTAATATTAATAGTCTGTGTTCTATTGTTCTATTTCTCACTGACCGAGACAGATATTGCTGCTTTCATTATAACTTCCCTTTTATAGCAATGAGCTTGTTCATTAATAGTTTTCAGAACTCATACATCATGAGGGTATTCTAAGCTATATATTACAGTTAAATTATTAGTTAACTGTTTCTGATAAAAAAAGTACATATAAACTTTGCCAAAAGATGGCAATCATAAAATTGAGCTTAGTGTTTGATATTTAGTCAGAAGTAAACATATAATTTTTCTTATCAAATGCTGATTTCCACATTATTATAAAACTGATAAGAACAATGCCTTTGGTATTTTTGTCAACTTTGACAGACACATAGATATTTTTCATTAGAATTACATACATATTATTACCTATAAACCCCTTATCATTATGCTAATGCATTCACTTCCCAGGCCAATTAATTTGCAGCAACCGACTGGTCATGTGAATAGCAGATCTGAATTGTTCCAATGGAGATGTTAGAATTTCTTCTTTACAAAAATAATGAGTTCAGTGGTTTAAAATGTTAAACATAACATCTTGTCTTGTTTTCAAGTGACAACACTGCATTTTGTTCAGTTTCATGTCTTTAAATACTCTTAAAATTACTTTTGTAATTAAAAATACAGCTTGTCCAAGCTGGAAACAAAGAACTTTTATTCCTATACAAAACTGTTGCTGCTTGCGTCATTGCAGAACTCGTTATATTCAGGCTACCCTATTCTACTTCTTATGATCATTCTAGTGACAAGAGCTCCACATTTTCAGCTGTAGCTGAAATCAGAAGGCTGCATAGTGAAGGAAAAAAAACCAGTATTTTATCACATTTAAATAGCTCCTTGGTCTGCAGAGCCTAACTGATGTTTCTTGGGTGGAATCTGAAGTGCTGACTTATGGAGCTCATCACAGTTTTCGTGCCTGAAAGACTCTGCTTCTTTCGGAGGCTAATAGGATTTCTCCAGCTAGAATTTCCATTTTTATAGAAGAGTTATTTCCAATAGCTATACCCTCCTGGAGAAGTTTCCAGCTTTCAAGCTCTACTCTGTTTTGTATATATCAGTCTGATGTTAAAATTTTCTGTGGAAAACTTTTTATATACATGCAATCAGCTGAAAATTAATTTTTTTATTGAATAGCAACTTAATAGACTAAACATTCTGACTATCCCCACCTGCAGTAAACAGTTTAATGGTGAAAATATTTTGGTTATACCCACCTGTAGAAAACTTTTTCTTTTTTTGACTTGTAACTGCTGAGAGATGTAGAATTTGTAAAATCCTTTACATCGTTCTCACATGTTTTAGAGGATGACTGGAAAAAAAAACTTCCAGAAGCATATTACTTCCTGCAAATTGAAACTGTTAAAAAGGTGGAGAAGAATGTGATTAGCCTTATGAGCCTAACAGAAATCTTAGATCAGGAAAATCATTCTGTCAAATGTCATGTATGCTGTTCTCTAACTTTTAGTGAAATTAACAGTTCAGAACAAATTACCCAAGTTTCGATCAAAGCCTACCCAGGAAAAAAAAAACAACAAACCAAAAAAGGAGCTCCTGATTTGCCAAGATGCTACATGGTTGCATGGTTAGAATGGAGAAATTCCATTGTGTGTTTTCACTTTTGAGAAGGAGAGCATTAGTCGTGTTCTGCTCGGATTTGCTCTATGTCTCTCCTATCAGCAGGAGCACCAGCTGTCAGAGAAAGTTTTGTCCAGAACTCTTGCTCATCATCAAATGAGAATATTTTTTTTCAGAATAAATATAAAAATCTAAGAAGGGCCACAACTTTACATAAATAATTATTTTTTAAATAAATAGTTTTCAGTGAAACTTCCTGTATGCTCAGAACTATGTGTATGTAAGGAGAATGACAAATATTTTGTGATTAGTTCCATTGCTAAGTACAGCCAAAACTATTACTTGATTAACATATACTTGTTGATTCATCGGGCATTTTTCCTGTTGATATCTTTTCACTCTGGATCCGAAATGTTTTGGGAAGCTGTCAAGGGAAAACTGTGCATCAGACAAAAGTACTTTGTAGAGCAAAACATAAGTCATCAGGAACAGGAAATTCTTTTAGTAAGACCTCTGTGTGTCTTCTGCATTGCTTAGCTTACTTACAGAGCTTCCATTCCCATTGATTGCATTAAAACTGATTAATTTAATCATCTCAGTGTGGTCCTGTAAAGGAAGAAGTGTTATATTTTAATGAGTCTGTGAACTTTACATATATATTTCTATCTCCTCATTCAGGTGTACTGTTGCTCTGGTTTTGGCTAGTTTGTCATATAAAATGAATTCAAGAGCATTGGAAATGGTTGACTGAAATTCAAGAGATGGCAATAACCTCTAAAACAGTAAACACACTTTTCTTAATCTCTGAGAATAAGAAGAATGAATATGATGTTACAAGCTCCCTCTTCTTGCAGTAATTCTGAAGGTTCAATTATATTTGAAGATTTAAAAAAAATAATCACAGATACTTCAAACCAAATATCCTGCCTGGCTTTTGCACCTGATTTACTGTGTACTTTATTAAGAGTCAGGACTAATTTCAGCTTTAGAAATTTGGTTCTAAACCACCAATGCCTGTCATGTAGGATGCAAGTGTATGCATTAGTTTTTCAAAGCAAACTGGAGCATGTAATTGTTCGTTATTATCTCTCCATATTAAATTGGGAAAAAACAACAACTGTGTCTTCTGGTCTCAGAGTTTAAGAAGTTTTAGTGTCTATGAAAATCCTATGAAAAGTATTTTCCTTTGCAAGTGAGAAGAACTGGAGCTCAACTTTCATATCTACATAATCTGTGACAATTTAACAGAGGAAAAAATGAGTCAGCTGTTGCCATGAGCACATTACCTGTATTTTGATAAATCATCTCTTTTTCATTAGCCATCATTAGCAATAGCTGATATTTTCTCTGAAGACCAACATGCCGTGTTTAATATTGTTACACAAGAGCAATAATATATTAGCTAAATGCCTGTAATTTTTGAAAGAGAAATGATATCATGGTAAAAGCAAAGAACCATAGAGTTACCAAGAATAACAGCAATTTCTGTCACTTTGTGTATGTGTAGCAAAGAGGAAGATGTAAGAAAAGTAACTGAAGGATTGCTGGAACTGAATTATCTCTTATCCTTTTAATTCTATGAGAGAAATAGCAGGTGCTCTGTCTAGTGCTTGTCAGATCCCAGGAAGAGGAATTAATGAGGTGTGAAACAGCCCAAACTTGTGTCTTTAGCCATAGCAGGTGGAGCAAGAGACAGAAGTCTTGCAAACAGACAAACCCAACAGTCAAATTACATGTGAAGCAGTATCTTCACTATGAATTATCTAAACTATGACACTCCTTCCCTGCATGTTCCTCTGGCACTTCAGAACAAGTCAACTAACCAAAACTTAATTTTTGACAAATCATGAAGCCAAGAATTGTAGACAACAATGGGAAAACACAACTAACAGGAAACTTTTCAGCCAGAATAAGATGCAAAATAAGGTACCTCAGAATTATTATCTGGTTGGACTCTGGCAATAACTGTTGAGACTGGATGTGTTCATTTGTTTTCTTACTTCAAATGTGAAAACATAAAAATGTAATGTAACTATATTAGTAAAAAGTCCATGTCGTTAAAGATGAAACTATATCGTTATCAAGCAAAGTTATATCTACTAGTTTATCTACTGACAGTATCACAGAACACCTAAAAAATTGAAACAAAGGTGATCAGTTCATATTAGTAAGTAAAACTGTAGAACAATGTATAAAACTTTAAGATCCGTAATTGTTCTTGGGAAATACAGCATATTTTATTTCAAGAAATACAAGTTTTAAGTTAATTAATATTTGAATGTTTCCTCAGGATATAGGCTATTCATCTTTTTCTCAGAACAAAATTGATTGAAGAGGTAATCATCACTGGCTTGTAATTCCTATTCCATTATTATCTTTTATTACCTACCCTGCCTTGTTGATATAAGGGTTGCTTATATCAATGAGGTAAGCTACCTTGTAAATCAAAACAATGAAGCGATCCTGATTAATAATAATTTACAAATATTTTATTTCTACTGAAATCATCCATCAAAAAGATTTGCTTTTATGAATGCATTGATTATTTTTACTAGCTAGTAATATTTCACAAATTTGCTTCCTGTAATGAACCTTTTTGAACTATTCTCAATATCCTTACCTTTGACAACACGATAACTTCTTACTTTGTGTATGACATATGTCACCTAAATCAAGACAATGGTTTCTAAATCTTGTCTAGATGATTAAAATTGCAGGTGGGACAGTTCTCAGATAATTATAGATTATTAAGTATTCTTCAAATACTTATCTTCATTAGCATATCTGAACAGCTGTTATTGTAGACAATAACATAAATGTCTGCATAAAAATGAACAAGAGAGAAATGTAAGCATAAAGGTAAAATTCTCGTAATTATCTGTCCTTATGTAATTTTGATGTAGTATGAAATGCAATTGTAGAGTTTCTCTAGGTCACTATTAAAAACATGAGTATACCCACAAACTGATTCTAAGGGAAAGAAACAATGTAAAAACACACATACATTGTCATGCTCTTCTTGCTTACCATAATTAAGTGAGTTTTTTTGGAAACAGTTGTCATTGAAAAACACACACTTTATTTTTCTCATCATGTTTCCTAGAATTTCTCACCTCCTTTTTAGGATTAAAAAGTTTTCTGTTATTCTTTGAATGAATCATATAGAATTCTTTTTACTTTAATTATTCAATAAAGTACAAAATGCTTCTTCTCATTACAAGCAGTATGACAATTCCCCTGGGCACAAGGCAGTTTTGAAAACGGCTTCTGGTTGGGGTTTGTTTTTTTTTGTTTTAAGTACTTCATGATGGTGCCTTAAATTTATGGTTTCTTTTATGGCCCTATTAATTCAGGTACTATTTATAACGAGATAAAATTGTAGTTGCTTTCCATTAAATCAATAAAACCAAAGCTATTAAAATCCTCTTAGATTTCATTACTAGAAAATATCCATGTTCAGAAAAGCTGCTCAGTGTGTGTTTGATATTATACATATCCCTAAATACCACTGAAGTCAATGGAGTTTATGGACACACTTTAAAATCATTACATGCCTAAGTTATTTTGTGCATAAGGAATGTCAATTAGGAGCTTGGTTAATTCTAGAAACATAATGACATCCAGCAGCAGAACTATCCATATTTATAATTCACTAGACTAAAATAATTACTTTCTTTGATATTTCTTTTAAAATATTTTTATCATTAACAGTCAGATCCAGACTTCAAAGAAAAGTATCTAATCTTTTTATCATAATTAATTTTTTCATACAAATGGAATTTTATTAAGCACTTATAATCTGATCTGTTATGTATCACTTGCATGCTCTGGGTCATCATTTTCTTGAATTATTACACTGTTGCATTTGTTCACATATGTTGAAAAGTCTTCACTTGGGAAATACGAATTCATGTCCAAAGAAACAGTCCATGTTGATATCTGCTCGTACACTATTAGAGTAATAGTATAGGCTTATTAGAGTAGTTTTACATAGATTTAGGAGCTCTCACTTAAGATTTTTCTCACTGAAGTATGAAAACATGAAACATGTTTTTTTAATCAAATAAGAATTCCGAGACTGCTTATTTTTGTCAACAGCAAGTGGAATCTTATAAAGGCAGTCACCTTTTGCTCAAATCAGAGGGATGTTTTCTAACTACTTTATTTAGAACTAAATCAAGTCTCAAAATATTCTGCACACATAGCAAAATTATTGTGAAAGCATCCTTGGAGCTAGACTCATGCTTTTTGCTTTGTGCTACATTTGAAAAAATTCTATTTGCTAGTGCTGCCTGAAAGAGTTTGAAAATATTGTTTTTGTATGTCGTTATGTGAGCTCAAATCTCATAACTTTCAAAGCCAAATATAAGGTGAATTTTGAATAGAATAAAAATTAGTTGCTGTTGTAATTTGCTGATATCAAGACCTGCATTTTATTAACTCAATAACACCGTCTTAGATAACAGTGTTCCAGAACAGGAAGAATAAAAATTTCATATTCCTGCATTCCAGAGTCACCCAAAGTGGGTTACTACTAGTTTAGAAAGGACTATTTTGCTCAGACTTTTCAGTGTTATCATTTTCCCTTTTTTGGTCTTAGCTCAGTAAGTAGAAAATATCCCACAGCTTCTTTTCATTAAAAAGTTAAATTCAGCATTTTGTTGAACAACAAAGAGAAACAAAATGTAATAATTCATAACATATGTTTCATTCCTAAAGTTCCAAACTATC
>BJBW01002633.1:60928-88285 GCA_004320125.1 Scolopax mira | reverse complement strand
TGTGCTAAACTACTGACTAAACAGAAAGCCTACCCCATAAATTTCTCAGCCAGTAAGAAGCTTGGGTCTAGATTCTTGTTTTGTTCTCTAACACAAGAATAGTGTTTAGTAGAAAATATTGAAAAAATTATGTCAGCAAAATCATTGCTGTCAATGCTCCAGCATTTTTTTATTTCACATGATTTTTTTTGTAGAATTCCTCTCTATCAAAAATATTTTATATATCCATAAAACCTGCTGAATACAGTAGAGAGCTTTTCCTTCTTTGAATCACTGAGAATCATAGGCTAAAATTTTCCATATACAATCCTCAAATAATTCAGCTTGGAAGGGACCTCAGGAGATCTTTACTCCAACCTCCTGAACAAAGAAGGTGAGCTGAGAGGTTCAAGGTTGTAACCAGTAGGGTCTTGAAAAGACAGATATTTTACAGCTTGTACCAATGCTTAATTATCCTCAATGGTGGGTTGTTGGGGATTTTTTTTGTTGCTGTTGTTTCTTAATTCAAATACTTAGCATTTATGACCAAATTAAAAACTAGATAAGAATGAGACGTATCTAAAAATAGTGAAGATTGGGACGATTCTGCTGCACCAGTCTTATGATTTCATACATCATTGCGTACTTGTTCACATAATATGATTTATATAACCTGGCTGACAGTGTAGTATAGCTCCTCAGTAGGAGCTCAACCATGTGAGACATGCAGTGTTAAAGATTTCTCTTCTTTTGTGTGTTGAGAAAATTCTTATCCTCAGAAGTGAAATCAGATATTAATAATCTGATTTTCCCAGTAGATGAATATAAATCAAAGCATCTAAGTATTACCTGCAGTTTCGTGAGGAATATAGCAGGGAATATTATCAGGGAAGCCAAAAGCAAGATTTATATTTCATGGCTTTAGTAATCGCACCCTACACTGATATTTGACAATGACCTGAATTTTGTTACTGTATGTTACTAATACTCAGCCAGTTCCTGGCTGAGAACATGCACAATACTAAGTGCATGACCCCATCTCCAAATCTCCTTCACACTTCTGCTTTTACTTTTCCTGCAGTATTTCATCAAATACATGAAATATGTGTCTATAAGAATTCTTCCTGAAGAGATGTCTCTTTGGTACTAGTACTTTGCCATATAAAGCATACCAAACACAAGCCTTTGAAGACCCTGATGTTTGGTAATACTTTTCCATAAAGATGTTTAAACAGGTCCACTTCTCAAGCCTATTCAGATCTCTCTGGATAGCATCCTTTCCCTCCAGTGTATCAACCATGCCACACAGCTTGGTGTCATTGACAAACTTGCTGAGGGTGCACTCTATCTCTGCACTATGGTAAGACTCAATATTCACATGTATTCACAGCAATGTATGAAAGCAATCTGTATTTTCTATAAATGTTGTTACCTCAGCCTCTCCTAGATTCTATTTGTCTATCTGACTCTCATAGTTAAATCTATAAAGATTTGTAGCCATAGAAGTTAGTCATCTGCCTAAAAGTGATGTGAGACAGTCATCTGCCTGTAAGTGATATAGGAAATAATATGCATTTACTGTGTCTTCCCATTTAGATTGCAGACAAAAAACTCTTTCTTTCCAACTATTTTTCAAATGTAAGTGAACCTAAGGTATCAAGGATTCCACTGGAAGTCTATTTCAAAATCTTCATGGTCTACTTAGCTTAGTGGAAATGTGAGTAAGTCAAAGAGCATGTGACACACTTCTGTTCCTTTAGCAGGTTAGTTTGCAAATGTTAGTTCTTGGCAAATATCAGATGACCAAGTTAAGAGACATTAAAACTACATAAGTTATGTTTTCAGCTTATCTGTGGGCTTAAACAAGATGACAGTTCAATTTTGTAGTTTGAGGTGAGATACAGCAGGGTGCTGTAGATGAATATGCTGAAAAAACCAGCTAAGAAAACATATAATGCAAATTTATTGTGCTATTTACATAGTCTGCATGGGTGATTTTCTACAACTGTCATTGCATTATCTGAGATTATTTTTGTTTTGCTTAAGATCTGACATTGTTTTTAATAGTTTAAAAGGTGACATCAAAAACTAATAGAAAAGAAAGCTTAAAACAGTCTGTTACTTTAGTGGCTTGACTGCATTGTTTTCAGATGCTTCTATCTTTACCAAAACTTACTTAGTTGTGTTGAAATGTTCTTGTTATTTTTTGTGGGAGGAAAAAAATAAAGAGCAACAGAGAAAAACAATCAATATTTTGTAGGAAAAACTTTAAGTAGAAATATGCTGTACTTGGTACTTGAAAAAAAATAGTAATAGTTGTTTTCTTGTGAAGAGAATGAAAGCTTATGCAGGGAAGTTTCAAGGAGGCTCCCAAATAATACTCTGCCCAGCTATTCCTAGGCCTATCCCAGGTATCATCAGCCCATCTAAGGCCCATCCACACAGGCCCAGAGGAGCAGATGGGCACAATGTTGGGCAAGGGAAAACCTGAATTGCAGACACATAGGACAGGACAACCTTCCTGAGGGGCAGAACCTCAGCCCCAGTGTACAGCCATGGAACCTGCCAAGATGAGTCAATATTGAAGCACCTTTCCAACTGAGGATGACTCCTGTTGCTCAGGGGTATGGACACTTTATTGGTTGAAGATGCTGAATATTTTGGGTTTGCACAAGACTTATCATGGGATGTTTAGGGGAGAAACTGAAAGTGGGGAAAACAAAGGATCTAGGTGATTTGGGAAGGAACAAGCACAGGAAAATAAAGGAAAAAGGGAAAAAAAAGGGCCAGTTGCTAGTAGGTAGGGGCAGATCATTACATTACATTTGTCTGTATCTGATCGTGGCAGTCTGTCTGGTGTTCTTATGAAACTCTATGTCCAATTCTTCTCCCAGGCATGGGAGTCTGTTTTATGTGCATTTGTGTGTACACAGAGGTCTAAGAGCCAGCAACTAGCATCAGACCATGGGTCAGAGGTGCCATGTTTCTGTAGTTACACCAACTGCAGTGAGGGCCTGATGTCAGCAGCAGGGCTGGGATGGTGGGTTGGAGGACATGTGTACCTGGGTGCCAGGGGCTGGAGAGACCAGAATGAAGGAAACCAAGTGCCAGCCACTGAAGTTAGACCAGGGACCAGAGGTTTGTATGTCCATGGTGCAGCATCTGGAGTGAGTGCAGATGTGCAAGTGAGTGTGTGAGTACTAGATCAAGATTGACTACCTAGTGAGTGAGTGAATTGTCCTGGAAGCCAGGTATGTCTTTAAGGGCAAGGTCAGGGGGAAGTTGGCTATTGAGGACCAAGGGGCTCCTGGACAGCTGCTGGGAAGATCAGATGATCTATTCAAAATAGAAAATGAAATCTAAAATCACATTATTTTTTTTTCATAATTATAGCATTTTCTTAACATTTAAACTGTTCTCCACTGAAAAAAGTGAAAAGAACTTGTTATTTTCATGATCTTGTCTTTGCTCAGATGCTACTCTCTTCAGATGAAGAAACGAAAGGGGAAGAAAGTAGAGGAGATGAAGTTACAAACCGAGAGAATAAAATTACAATTAAAAAAATATCTTTGACCTTTTTCTTAAATTATGAAAGATATTTTGAAATATTAAGGAATGATAATTCTTACAGAAATCACAAATGATTTTCAAATTTTCAGTAGAAATCCTTTTCCACAGCAATATCTGATTTGTAGTCTTTTTTGAACTTCAAAAATAAAGAAAAGAATTGATTGGAAAAAAAGCATGATTTTTTGTTTTAAATCATCTCATGTATTCTAACAGCTACCAGACTCCTTTCACTTTTGAAAAACAAAATCATAAAATATCTGATTTGAATCACTTTAATAGAATGGAAATGTATTCAATTGGAACTTTATCTATCTGTTTTAGGTGAGCTTTCTCACTGGAAAATTGAAATTGAAGAAGATTGTGGCTAGTGAGTTGCAAATGGTGAATTTCAGGTGAATTAAACTCTTTACTGGTCACTTTGATATTATTTTTTCCAACCTATTTTCTTTTTATCAACAAAAATTAATCAGAAACATCAGAGATACCAAATGGTACAGATTGCTCACGTGTCCAGTGTGATACTAGAACAGGCTGTCCAGAGAGGTGGTGGAGTTTCCATCCTTGGCAGCATTCAAACTGAAAGCATTCAAAACTGGACATAGTCCTGGGGAACTGGCTCTAGGAGAACCTGCTTGAGCAGGGGGAGTTGGACCGGATGACCTCCAGAGGTCCACAGAACTCAACTGTTATGTGGTTCTGTAAAGGTAGATTACTAGTGATGGCAAGAAAAAATAATAGTACCCCCTGCTCAGATTCCTCCCACCATCCACCACATTCTTATCTATGCAAGTAGTCGATCAAACAAGATTAAATAATCAATGAACATTTGAAATTTAGTCTGTTTTGTAAAGAGACAAATAATTCACTAAGCTCTAGTTTAGGAAAATGGTTAAGCTTAGTGATATACTGCTATGATATGCCACTTGTACATCAGCGTGACTCCTTGAAAGGAGTAGAATCAGGAAAAGCCTGATACAATAGACTGGTAAGTCAGGTCCATATGTTCATAGAAGAAAATTTATTCATACTTTATGCATTTAATAATTGATCTTTCTCAGAACAAATATCACTCTGAAGACACTGTGGAGGGAATAAGGTTTTTAACTTTGTTGGGTTTTCTCTGTAAATATTAGATTAAAACTTTATGAAAATATTTTACTTATTCTTTTTTCCCATTTATTACTTTGCTAGTTACATTTGCCATTTCTTCAGTACTGTTTCTAAGGGAACTATTATCCTTAGAATTCCTACGGTACCTAGAGTATCTCTGAAGGATTTATTGTTTCCCATGGATGTGCAGATAACTTATCATTCTCTCTCTTTTTTTTTTTTTTAATTGTGGATATATATTCTACAATTTTAAATTTAATCTGTTCAGTGTAGAGATACTTTTCTAGTGTAGATGAATAAATGTATCGTCTTATTTCATGGTAGTGTACAGTGTACAACAGTCAACATTCCCATGAGATATGCTAGGTGGAACGGGTATGATTTGAAATAAGATAAATGTCTACAAACATTGTTAAATTCTTAAGGTTATTACCACTTTTGTAGATAAAAGAAAGAAGGAAAGCTGCAAATTGTATTTAAAAGTTATAATCACTCCAAGGAAGCTCAAATGTTTATGAATAACAGAATAATTTCACTTACTATCTAAGGTAAAATAATAGCTACAAGGAAACATGAAACTTGTCTTTTCTCTCTGTGTACTGGTATTTTACCTACCCTTTTCATTTGTGTTCTCATAGCCCATAGGTTCTTAATAATTCTATGACTTCTTTCTTGAAAATTGCATATTGTACTCTCATTATTATACATTTAATAAAAGAACATGTTCAAGTGAAACAATAAAAGTGTCAATTTAATTAATTTTTAGTCTTCCAAAAATTAATGATCCTTCTTTCTCATAGGGACTTTTGTCTCTGTGAATGAATGAGCAAATTATATTTCATTTAAGGTAGTACAGGACACTGTTGATCCAACCAGCCAGCTCAGTCTGTTGGCAAAGTGAGAATATTTCTTTCAAAGTCTGAAGATACAATACATGGAAACTGCAGGAGCCTAAGAAAGGGCTATCAGGTACTAAATCCAAGGGTCTGTGAGCCCCTTGCAAGTTCGTAATCTATGTGGCAAATTGGGTCTTACAAATATAATAAAAGGTGCAAAAAATTAATAAACTGATAAATTGATATACTGTACAACAACTCTATGATGTCCTATAGAAAATTCAAAGAAATGTGAATTAAAGATCCATGTCTTTATTTATTTTGATATGTTACATTAATTTTGATAAGTATCCCTGAAACTGTGTCACACTGAAGTAAACTTTTTTTTAAAGATTTTTTTTTCCAAAGAAATAGGGGGATGTGACTGATGCAGGAAGAAAAATAACGCTCTTGATATTAAAGCCTTCCCATTATTTAATTTAATTATAATAGAAACCGGAGTATTTAAGTGTTCAAAGGGGTTTATCTTTTGTCATATCAATATTAGCAGATTTATCAGTTGTAATAACAGGCACACTGCAGTTACCTACAAGCATAAGCAATGTACCTTGCAGTAACCAGATACAGACTTTGCTGAATCAAGATAATGATGTGTAGTTAAATAAGGTTTCCCCTGAGGGGTTTAATTTTGTCACCAAGCTCTTAAAGAAGATGATAGTGCTGATCTTCTGGAGCTGCTGTTACAGATTGGTAAGGATGTTCATTATCTGTTAAGTTTTAATCAGTAAAGTTCTAAATACTAGGGCTTTTCCTTCTGCCATTACAGAGAAGCTAAGGCAGACAGCAGAATCTGCCCTGGGCTTGCACCCAGGAGTGGCAGTCTTTGGGATCTAGTGGCTTCTGAGTCCTGGGGAAGCTTTCTGGAAAACAGGATTACTTGTGTGCTGTTCCAGGGCTACACAGAGAGTATATACAAAATAGATTCTGTGTAGAAAATGCACAGACAATGTATCTCCATATCTCATCTGTCAGAAAGTCAGCTTGCAAATCTCCTTACATCTGCTCCTGCAGAAATAAATTGATGGTAACAAAAGAAAGCAGGTATTAGGAGAAAGAGAAATTTATAACTGAAGTGTTAAAAAAAACTCAAAAACCTTACTTTGCCTTTTGTTTCTATATATGTGTGTGCATAATCTGTTCATATAGAGGAAGACCAAACGCTTTAAAGTACTGGAGAGAAGACACTATAGATGAGTCACTTTAACCCATTTCTGTAGGAGTCAATTTAGTTGAGTCATTTAGTCTGTCCTCAGATGATTATTGTTTTGCCTAATATAAAGTATGGCAGACACAGAGCTGCCAGATCTCTAAAACTCAGATCTACTGAAAGAATTTTCAGTATTAGGAAATTTGGAAAAAAAAAAAGAAAGTTATTTCTCTTCTCTTCTGTTATCCTGGAACTATTTTCACAAGACAGCTGGTAAATAATTGAACTCAATAAAGAGTTTTTACAGAATTTTCTATTTAGTAAATAACTCAAAATTGTTGTAGAGAAGGATTTTGTATCTATTTTCTATCTACTGGGTGATACTTTAATGGCATGGGAAGTAGGTTTCATCCTCTCATTTACCTGAAGGTGTCTGAACTCACGTTTTCCACCTGACATTTTCAGCCATCACTACACTCAGAGTGCTTTTGCTCTTCTCTCTTCCTATTGTAGACAATTTTAGCAGATCTATTCAATCCTGCCCTATATAATTTGTCTAATCAAGTGATAATCTAGACTAATTCATAATTATGAAAAAAAAAAGTAATGCAAATGTCCAATGTGGGAAAAATATAGAAAACGAAACCTGACATAAAATATTTTCTGTGCACCTAGATTTCACAGAAGTCTGTGGGACTTAGAGACAACTGCCTTTGATAATCAGCTCAGAGAGCTGCCGGCAGAAGACATCTAAATTGCAGTGTGCAGCTGTGTACTGCATTTATTATCTATTCTAGATCTAAGAGGGAGGTGAGAATCCCCAAAATACCAAGGACTGTAATCATCATGATCATCATTAATCATTACTCACCAGCTGCACACAAACACACGCACAGAGGCACATGCTCACACATATTTCTTTCCTTCTGGCATCTGGTAAAGCCCTAATATATATGTCATGTTGATGTGGGAATTGGAGAGAAGGCTTAGAGGGAAAAAATAGAATCATTCCAATCCTCCAAACTATGTAGCATTTTGATTTACCTTTGGAGGAAAACCAGACTTAATGGTTATGAGTTTATTTCTTTGCAGTGGAAAAATTATTGGGTGGTATATCATACAGGAAGTATGAGGTAAACTGCATGTTTATTTCATGTATTATTTTATTTTAAAATGTACATGCTTCAAGATCAGATGAAAAATCTCAGTGAGATATTGTTAACTGCAGGGAATTATTTTCAGAAAATTGTAAGGTTGCTCCAAAGAGGAAAGTTATGAGGACTGTGTACAACAGCAAGATAAAAATGGGAGAAAGTTAGTGTGCACTTGCTACAAAGTAAAAATCAAATTCAATTTGTAAGACAAAATAAATATAAGCAACCCCAAAATAATTTATAATGGATTTCATTTTAATATATCCAAACAGGAAAGCAAGCAACCACTAATTTAGAGAAATTCATGCTGTTCTATGCGCTATTAGAGAGATGGAAAAAGAATAAGAATACTGCCTTGGAAAAATGAGATTGAGAAAGAAGGTTTAACTGCCTTCAGTTTCTTGACAGATATAACTGCATAATCTGCATTTGTCTGGCAAACTGAACAAACTAGAAGCAACATATAATTAGCACATAAAGAAAATTCAAATTTTTTTTTCTCTCACAGTAAATAAAATAGCAAGCATTTATGAAAGAATCTTATTGTTTTTCATTTAGAATTTCTATTGATCCGTGGTAAGAGGAGGAGGCAATGTTTCTTTCTATGACAGCAGGTCTTTCCAAGGACACCAAATATGGATATTGAACTTAACCATCAGAACCAGTGGGTTTAATTAGTGAAAAAGAGATCTAACAGAAAATTATCCCTGAAGCTCAACATGAAGGCTGTCAGAAACATAGCCTTTAGAAACAGACAAATGTAAAATAGCCGCTAATATTATGTTCAGCAGTCACACATTTTAAGACATTTAGTATGAATTTACAAATCTACAGTAATAAAAAAGATTCTGTTGATTTAAACTACCCAAACATCCTGTTGTTATATTAATGGAAATCAATAAGATCCTGCCTTATGCAGCTAAAATTGTTGGCTATTCAAGGATCTCTGTCTGTTTTGTCTTTGTTTGTTTGTTTGTGTTTTTTTTTTTCTTTTTCTTGGATTTACCTATGAAATGGGGGATACAGAAGAAGAAATTCCATTTTCTAATATTATGCTGTCTGGATGAATGAAATATAGATGCCTAAGATGGAACTCCATCAATACAAAAAAAAAAAAATGAAATGGAATTACAGCCTGAACCTCTTTGATAATGCATTCAATGACTTCATGATGCAGAGGCACAGTCTAGAGAAGGCAACGTATGATTTAGGTGTCCTCAGCAAGGTTTTACTAGGTCCATGGGCTAAGACAGCACTCTTAAGATTATGTGACTTAGGTAATGTGTTCTGACTAGGGAGAAAGCACTGTGGCGATGCTGAGTGGGTTTGGGGTTGGAGAGCTAGATGGGAAGTTGATTCACGGAACCACAGTATTGATCTATTTAACATCTTTTATTATTGCCTTTTATGGTAGAAGTGCTGACTGTTCTAGAGAGCTAGGCTTTGTTTCATTCTGAAGTGGATCCTTCTCACCTTTGAATGACTTTCACAGGCCCCTTGTTCTTCTTTGGTTCTGAGAGTTATTTCTGTTTTCTAGCCCCAGTTGTTTTGCTGCAGTTAGCTTTTCTTTCTCTCTGGGCATCTGCAATCCTGTCTGTGTTATCTTAAGTGATTCCTTATATTCCTCAGAATGAGTGATATTGCTTTCCCTCACAACATTTTCCTCTGACTTTATGACTTATTTCATCATCTTAGAAAGCTGGGGAAATTTTCATATTAGATGGGTCTCAGCTTTTTGTTGTGATACAGAGAGTGGAAAGAACGGTCTGCTTCTCATTTACTGACCACACTGTTTTGATTTAAGGGAAGAAGAATAATCTTATCATTGCTATAATTTATTTAAATCAGAGTGAAAAATAGGGGTTCTAACTTAATTAGTGGAGTCACTTTCTTCCAAAGAATAACCAAGACAATGAGAGACAAGGATGATAACAACCTCCATGAAAAGTGATCGGATATTTTCAGTAAGGCATTTTTTGGGTGTTATGAATGTTGCTTGCTTGGAATAACTATTTTCGTACATCTGCAAGACTATGTCAGCTTCTCTGACTAGGATTTTACCTCCATAATGGATTTCCCTCATCAAAATGAGTGAGAATATCCCATAATTTACAGCACAGAATAACCAATAGCCTAATGGTGGTGGTTGACTTCTACAATGAAAGTAACAAATTCTCCCTGAACTGGGTTACTGACTTGAAAATAAGCATTACCCACCATAATGACTGTCCTGTTAGATGATCAGGTTCAGCAGAGGAGTTGTTATGGTTACTTCCAAGAAAACTGTTTCATTTTTATGTACATAATTAACAACTATTTGGAGAGGAACTTGATCTTACATACCAGATAAGTACTAGAAACATCTGTATCACACAAAGTTCATACTTCTCAGTCTCCCTCATTGGCCATTCTACTTTGTTTACAAACTTTCTTCTTCTCTTTTGGGGCCTAATTTGTATAGAATTAAGAAACAGTCCCTAGCCACTGAAAATTAGGTAAAAAGAGAAAGACATTTAGGAGCTCTGCAAGAGTCTCAATACCATACCGTAACTTAAAATCCATTTCTTGTTTTTTTCCTTCTAAAGAATATGTGCAGCAGAATGAGAGATCTTTCTACACATTGCTCTGATCTTTTGTCTATATAAGGGAGAGAAAAAAACCCACCCTACCTCAACTTATGGGAACTCAGTGACACCCACCTTTAGTGCAGAGTCTCAGCTACTTCCTGCATAATACCCTTCTCCTTGCCAAAGAAACTTGGCAAATCCCTTGACAAGAAAAAGGTATTTCTAACTTCACAATTTATGATTCTATTTACAATGAAGCCAATTTAGTAGTAAATCATTCTATAGATTCTTGGAAGCACAACAGCCTTTAGGATGACAGACATTCAAGGAATTTGCCATAGAAAAATGTTTTTCAGTGCCCAGAGGTGTGGTGTGAGAGCTATGTGTCAAAATATTTAAAGTTAGGTTTATCACTTCAAAAATATAATGGAAAAATAATTGAATATATAATGAATAAGAAAGGAAATTGTTTCTAAAACATAATCCTCTATCATTAAATCTACCTATTGTTTGGTTTTTTTTAATCTTAAGGCCAAATGAGCATCATTCATTTGTCTTTTAAAATACTTGCATTGTTGCTTGTTCTTGGCTTTTGGGACATCACATGGTGATATGATGCTCAAGTAATTTTCTCTCTCCTTTTCCTTAAAGTCTCTTGAATCATGTTTCTATTTTGTACACTTGAATTAGCACATTCCATGTTTAAGACCTTTGCATGCTTTCCCCATTTATAAGCGTTAAAAGGTTTAATTTGAAACAGATTTTGCAGAGAGTCTACTGTGAAGGCTAAATAGACTAAAAAACAGACTTGAGGGTAGGATTGCTAAGACTCCTCAAAAGCCTTTTTTGTTAGAATTAGGGAAACTGCTAAAAGACTGTACTTTTTTCTATCACTGTTCAAATTACACAGAAACAGGGTAGAATTTAGCCAGTTAACCTTATGAATAGAATCAAGATAAAAAAGCATCACAGAAAACATCTTTGCTAAGTATTGTCAAAATCCAACCTCTTTCTATCATTCTAATGACCAAACATTCCTGTCCTACAAATTCCCTCCTCCAGACTTTCAAACAGGTTTTGCTGCAAAAGTTCAATCTTCATTATCTACTTTATATTTTTTTGAGGTATTATGTTCTGTTGTCAGCAGGCTCGTTTTTTAGAATCACACAGATCAATTTAGGATGAAAGACAGCAGACTTCCCCTCCAACTTTAAAAAAATAATTCAGGGATGATGTAGTGCCTTGTCATGAGAGTAAAGCACAGGTCATTTCTATAATTTGTCACCAGTAAAGGCAGGCACTCTAGCAGCAGAATCACTAGCGTTCTCATTTGTCTTCAGTAGTGGGTATCACCTTTGACTGTGAATTTGAATTTCAAACTAACATTAAAGACTCATTAGAACTCCAAATGGGACACTGTGAACCTATGCTTCATTCAGAGTAGTTTTCCTGAGCTCTCTTAAAGATGAGAGCAGCAATATCAGTAATGTATATAAGCTGCTGTGCCATGCCATCTACATTTTTATTGTGGACTTGTTCAACCCAATACTTTTTTTTAGCCTGTCTGTGAGCACAAAGTTTTGGATCATCCAGAGCCTGGGGAGACTGCACCAAAGCTGCTTCTTTATGTGGATCAGTATCAGTGCCATGTTGTTCTTTTGACATAAAGCATTTCATTTTGAAATGCTTTGCTGCCCTGAACCTGTGTTTCCTTTGAGCATTCTAGTATCTGCAAAATCTGTGAGCTTGTCTTTCCCCCTCTGAAACAGTCTAAGCTGCCTTTTATTAAAGCTGCACTGTGAATTGTACAGTAGATTTCTGTTTAATAGACAATACTTTATGATACTCCTTAATTAAACATACACTTTTAACTAAAAATAGTTAACTTAAACTAGGTTTAAGTTAACTTAAACCTTGTGGATTAACTTAAACCATGTGGATTGAATAGTCAGTAAAATAAGTTATTGACATCACAAACTATTGTGGGACATGTATTACATCTTTTACAGGAAATAATTTTTTTTCTCTCAGTCTGAAATCCTTCATTTCCTGACCAGCCTAATCTCTTACTTTCTTTTGCAGCAATCTTCCTCTGAATGGCTCGATGTTCATCAGAATTAAAAAATAATGGTCTCTCTATACAGAAAATCTGAGTTATGCGCATGTATCAGATGTATTAAGCATGCAAAGCTATTAAATGAGATTACATGTTTCCTACTCAAGGCTTACAGAGCAGCATCACACCAAGAAGCCATTTCAACACACTTGCTTAGATACACTAACTGCTTTCTCATGAGAAGAAGTTTATATGATTCCAGCAAGGAACCTGAAATTTGTATTACATTTAAAGCCAGCTAAAGATGATGCAATTTCTGTCAGTCACCCTTCTTGCTTGAGAAGTGAAATTTCTGCAGAGCCCTCTTGTATACTAATGGTTTTAGTTTTCCCAGAGAAACATAATATCCAATTATATGCCATGGAAAACAGATTTCTCTAGGCAAGATGTATCAGCTTGTAAACAACAGACTTTTATAGCTGTGAACCCAGACTCATGAATTTTAAGTTCAAACCCAGAATCAAAGCTCTTATAAGGATTTTGGCCAGGGAGTGCCTATTCATGTACCTCCATGAGGGCCCTGGAGGCACAACCATTACCGGTGTTTCAGATAAGCCAGTTTACCGGTGCTTACCACCAGTATATATCATATCAGAGCAGATGTATGTGACGGAAGGAGGCCATACCTTCCATAAAACTGATCCCTATTGATGACAGACTTACAGCTCTTCTGACATGCAGCCTCCTTCCTATAGCTTTCATAATTTTGCAGTGTGAGCACAGCAGGTTGTTATGAAGGGCAAGTTTTCTCTCCTTCCTCAAGGAAGGACTCTCTTACATAAACTGTCCTCCAAAACGTCTCTAAGGTGTGTATCTTCCATTCTTCCATTCATCTTTGGTCTCTCTGCATGTCCCCGGAAGCTACCTCTGGTGTGTGCTCCCACTGACATGATCAAACAAGGACGTCCAGAAGAATGAGGTGATGAGGATAACAAAAGACTGCAGGAGGTTCTTTTGGAGGGATCTTGTGATACTTTTTCATATGGCTTCTGAAAAATGGCACTGCATTTCCTAGATTTGGAAAAACTGTGTCACTAAACTTCTTGGAAAGTTCTGTGCTTTTATCCATTCTCTGTGTGGGACTTGCAGAAATTCTTGTATGTTTTCAGCTATAAATATTTCCTCTTGCTTTTGACTTCTATCTAAAGTGTCTGCAAATCTTTCTGTTTCCTTAGCCAAGAACAGCACAGGAAAATACTGTCAAAGGAAAAAGAAACAAATTAAATATTATTTGGTCCCATTGAAGGAGATAATATAAAAAACACAGGAAAAACAAGTCTACTTATCTGGAAGTTTGAAAAAAAAGTTCTGCTAGAAGCAAGTTACCTTTTTTTAGGGAAAAAAAAAAAAAGTGTTTTCTTACTGCTATTTTCTGGTAGTCCCAAATGCCAGGAGAGAATTAAAAAAGTATTTAAAATTCTGATGAAGGGGTAGGTGTTGAAAACATTACGTGTGAGTGCAAGAACGATCTGGTCTAGGCAGTAAGTGACTGCTCTCTAGTACACTGAGCAAGGAAATGATAGTGCACAGCTCAGCAAGGGCTGCAAGGCTCAGCTTTGCTTCTGACTTGATTAACCTCTACAATGGGCTGTGGGCTCTGTGCTCTACCTGATAAGAGGTTGTGCTATCTGAACAATGAGGTTAATGATTTTATCTTATTTAGCAAGGGGGGGGGAGAAAAAAAAGATGACAATTAATATGTGTTATTTACAGCTTTTTCAGGAAAAAAAAGGAGGAAGATTTCCACTGTGCATATAACGTGTACCTACATACAGCAGGTTTATTGAGGGGTCTAAAATGAGATCAGATGCTTCTAACATAATTGGAAGAGAGACATACACTCCATTTCCTGTTATAGCCCTTGTGAAACTCATAGCAATGCAGCAATAGCAAAGAGTATGGGACCTGCATGCAGCTTCCAGTCCCAGACTCTGCCAGATAAAGTGTGTCCATTTATCTGAGGGCAGGATTTTGACTGCCTGTCTTTTTCATGTTATCTATGATAAAGATTCTGAATACTCACTAAGTGTCTTAGGGAGCATTAGTGACCAAATTCTAATTCAATGGCAAATCCACAAGGAAGATACTCTTTTTAAATGTTTGCAATATTTTCATTTTTTCCTTGGTTTGTGCTGTATTTTGTGGTTGTCTGCAAGAGCTGGGAATTGGAGTTGTATGGAGAACAGAAGAAGACATTTTATTTTTCCTGTCTGTCACTACATCACAGTACTGGAATACAAGAATATTCTGTATTTTTTCCTACAAATAAAGATAATTTGTATTAAGATAATTACATATACATTTCAATATATTCTGTTAGATGGATAGATAAATTCCCTTTATATTTACCATTGCATGGATAAGTATTTGCAAATGAAATATCAGCACAGGAACAATGCAACTCAATGACCCTTTTAGAAAAAAATAATTAATTGCCCTTTTTCCTGGACTTCATAAATTTCTTTATTCCCCCACCCCCTTAATCATATGGCTGCTTGCTGTTTCTTGTTGAAAGCTCTCAGAAAAAAAACTTTACTTAATTTAAATAGATCAGGTTTCTGCACTGACATCTGTAATCTATGAAAGCAGTGTTTCCTAACTTCTGCACCCAGATGAAAGGGTGCAGAAACATTATATTATTATTAAAATAAAATGTTATTTTAATATTATTAATAATAATATAATTACATTATATTATTATTTTAAAAAATCTATTTATCAGGAGCTTCCCACCAGCTTTTGTCTTGGGTAGTCATGTGAATAAATATTATTTTAGACCTATTCTCTTCAAAATACATACACTGAAAATGGTGGTCTCAAGGAACCCAAATAATAATTTTTAATGGTACTTCAATAGTCAAATCCAAGCATAGCTGCAAAAGTAGCCACTTTAGAAAGAACATTTCAGATTTCATTTACAATTCATCTCATCTAGCAGAAAGAACCACCTGCGTCTGATTTTAGTTTTGCTTGTTTCATCAAGGGACTGCTGTAGTCTTAGCATAAATGTTAAATAAATATTTTAGCAAAAGTTCAGATTTATCAGATGTGCATTTATTTCAGGGACATTATTGCTCTTAATATCTACGTTGTTTTTTGATGAGTTACTAACATAATTTTTTTTTGTTCATTTCTGTTTATATTTAAGTAATATTATTAAATGGATTAAATGGATCTTTTCTGTAATTCTGTTGATGTCACTGGTGTTACATTAGGGACACATTCAAACCCATTTGTCTCATCAAGTGTCAGGATAGTATATTTGGAATATGCTTGGAGTATGATTGGAATTCAATGTCTTTTTGATGCTATCTGAATCTAAAATATAATTCATTCAAAGATTATCTAGCCTGGAAAGGGTCACAATTTCATTTCAGTAGATAATCTGAAGCCAAAAAAATCAAAAAGCTTGTCCTACTTAAAATTTGTTGTTATTGAAAATATTTGCAAATTAAATGAAATTGTATTCAAATAGAATTAATAGAGTAGAAAATTTTCCTAAAATAAAAAAAATATTCTGAAAAATGGTCATGTCTGGAGTTGTTGTAGCAGAAACATTTTAACTGGACAGGGGTTTCATGAACACATTATTTCTCTTGAGGACAAGAATTCAGTTGAACTATACTGTTGTTACTGCCAGCATCTCTTCCACTGAAGTATTCCTGCTACCTCTTGGGACTTTTCCAGGAATATAAAAGTTACTGTAATCATATGAGAAAGGAAAACACAATAGACGATACTATTGCCATTATAGCTGTCACCAAGTTTCTATTAAGTAAAACCAAGAAAAACTCTATCTGTATCCTGGTTTTTAACCTTATAATTTTATATTCACAGTTTCCTTCCACTTCAATGGAGTCTGAATTAAGAAAATGCTTGAGAACTCAAAACTCAGCCAAGGTTTTGGTAGTTGTTCCGAATGACATTGAGGGCAGGATTGAGGGCAAAACTAACTATGGTTCCCTGAAGCATAGAATAAAACATATATATCATACAGCAGGAATATAGTTCCTATATGAGGGGTATGATATCCTAGAAAACAGTGACTTAAGAATAATTGAATATTTGATTAAATTTTTGCTTTGATACTGTGAGTAACAACAGGATTGCTTTCCCTGGGTTTCCAGTCCTGTCTGTGTAAAAAGAATTTGATTGACAATGACCTAAATCTATTTTGTTTCCTCTCAAATTTTGAAACGTATTATATTCTTTCAGATCAGGAGTTTTTTATTCTTGGTTAGCTATCTAGTATAAGCAAACAGGCCTAAGGTCTTTCTTCAGTAGCTTTAAAGCCTCTTATTGATTTTTATTTCCCAAATCATTGTTGCTTTCAGACACAGTAATTTGTGGCAATATGTATTTACCAGACATTTTTCCTGCTTCACTAGTTGCCAAATCAGAACTTTATCAGTTTAAAAAAAATGGCAAGAGTCAATAGAGTCTTAAGTTATTTATCAAATTTTAGCAGGGAACTGAAAAGCAGATTTAACCCATCTCTTGTGACTGTCAAAAGAGAAGGAGAATTAATTTTTTACAGGATGCTAAAAAAAACCCACCAAACAACCCCAAAATCCACCCCACAAAAGCACTTTAGGAACACCACTGGTAGTAGTCATTTAAAAATCAGTGTAATGTAATATAATGCAATGTAATCTTCAGATACTGTTCTCACCCTCCTTGGTGGCTGTGAAAAGATTTGCTAATTGCTTATACCCTGACTGTTCTCATTCTCTCTGCTGAGCCTCCCCATCACTAGCTGCATAATCATCAGTCTTTGAAGTCAGCAGCAGTCTGCTAACAGAGCAATTAGTTGAAGCACCAAGAGCAGCAGGTGTTAGATGTGTTGCTTTTTTTGTTACATATCAACAGCATTTATTGTGTAATTGCAAAAGATTCATAATACATGCATGGATTTGTTACATGCTTTTATTTTCTCTTTGATAAGATGAATGTATGCCACCTACTTTTTTTGCAAAGAGAGTTCTCAGGCCACAGAAGCTGATGGGTCAGATCCCAGGATCCTGATCCAAAACACATGCCATGTGGCATCAGAACTCCGAGTCATTTGCTGAAATTATTCATCTGACTGAACGTTGTCATTTTATATTGGAGCAGTTGACTGGATTTCAATTACTGTCAGAGGAAAGAAATAGATTGTTTCTTTGAAGTGCTTTAGTTAAGTACATATGTAAATGGTGCATTGCTGTTCTGAGATAGCATTATGAAATTAATAAAAATGGAAATAAATATTATATGAGATGGACCTCAAACCAAAATGACCTTTCTCAGATGTATGAACAATATTGAGTAGTAGTGGGTAATAGCAAATTACCTGGTTTAAAGTTAATTTCTTAGAATTTTTACTTTTACCACATCCATTACGAAGTCATAGACACAACTGAACATTTTGGGAAGACTTGAATATGATTTTCTTTCTTTTTCAGACCTGTAAACTTCAAAATCATCTCCACACAAAGTAAGTCTGGCAACTACAGCAGTCATCTAACAAGATTTCTTTCGAAGTTGCTGCAGCTAGCTGTTGAATGGGTGCACCAAGGCACCTTTACAGATATACTTCCACAGGTCTGCTTCTCTTTTTAAGTGTGCTTAGTGGAGAAAAGGGAGATAGACAGTAACATTCAAGTAGGTAACACTTGATTATTTATTAGAGGTTCTGAAATATATGTCAAGAATAAAAATGTAACCAAAAAATGACATAACTATGCCCTGATAATACAGCCTTTATTGATTAATCAAAAATTCTGTAAAAGAGACAGCAATATAGACTCATGTGTCCAACTTCATCTGCCCTTCATTTTCTTCCCTTGAGTGAAGGTACAGATTTTTTTCAAGTCCAAGAAGCAGGTGACAGTGAGCTGAAGAAAAAAAATTGTTGTACAGTAGGGGAAAAAGAAAAATAACAATATCCCATTGTTATTATGGGATATTCAATGCAACTATATTTGAGAGTCCCATGCAAAGATAACACCTCTTTACAGAAATTATTTACTATATGCACACATTGAGTCACAGAGTCATAGTTTGGATAACAAACATGTCTTGTAAATGCATTTTACTACACCCACTACAACTTGGACAATACAAACTGAAATTGTTTCTGTAGACAAAAATGTTTATTAAAGTTACTCCAGACAGATAGACTAGAAACACAGTAGACTACTTATTGGTGGACACAGAATTGTTTCTGATGTGAATTTTATATTAAATTGGTCAGCAGACATATAGTACTAATAATCATAGAAAGTTAATTTATCATGCGTGGAGGGATACAGTACTAATATGTGTTCTGTGGTGTACAGTTGTAGGGCATTTTTCCTATTTTCTACACAATACAAAAAAAGTATTCCTTTTTTTCCACAGAAATAGGTCTAAATACAATGAAGGTATGAAGTAGCAGTGCAGGTAAGAAGATCATGGAAGTGGCAGTAGAAAGAGACCTTAGGTCGTATGGAGAAGCTGGGGGAGAATGCAAGAGGCCATGATAATAGGGAAGAGTTAAGATGGTAAGACCTGGAGAGAGTCTCTAGAGAAGAGATCTGGGTATGCGTATTTGTTCTAAAAAAATACAAAATTTGTCTGAAGTTCATGTGTAGGGAAATAAATTTTGTCTATAAATTTTACCTTTTGCTTAGAGTTTTGGTTGTTTTGAGATTTTGAGTTTGCTGTTGTTTTTTCTCAAGGCAGTGGAATTGCTCTTCATGCTTCTCATCTAAAGAATAAATGTCTCGCTTTAATATGAAAGCTGCCTCTATATATTTTCTAGACATAAAATATCCTTTTATTATTCAGACATAGCAAACACAGAGAAGGTAAATCAAGCTCCACTCCATAAATTTGTACAAGTATGATTTGTGCTCAGTGAAGTGAAAGACTATTGCAAGATATTTAAGGCCACCATGACTTGTAGCAATGAGCCTAAATAAAAAAAAAGAATACAGAGTTGTCTTTCCTTCACTTACATATGCAACTACTGTGTAAAAACACCCAAACATGCAAACAACAATCTCTGCGTTAAGCTAGGCAGAAAGCTCCTCATTCTCCAAAGTGTTTTTGGTAAGTGTAGTTATTTTGCACTGATGTTTTCAGATACCACACATGCCTCCTGAGACACTTATATCACTTATGTTGTTCTGTTTGAGTGTGTGATTTCTCTTTTTATCTCTGTGTTAACAATTGTGTTGAGATCTGAGATATCTCTAGCTCATGAACAAAATTACTGGGGGAAGTAGGAGTAGTAGGAAGGTTATGAAAATCTGTCAAGGACAAATGTAGCAACTATTCTACTGCCCATCTAAAGGAGGAAGGGCAGCACAGCAATGTAACACCCATCCAAACAACAACTGCACCATTTCCCATCAAATATTTGCAGAGGCTGGATGGGGAAGACAAAATTGTCACTGTCCAGACAGGCTCTTTAAAACAAAGCATTGTTTTATTCTTTTCTAAGGGAATGTACCTTAAAGAAATGGACTTTAATATATATCTAGCTTTCCCAAAGCTTGTTACCTGCATAGGGAGAATCTTGTTTCTCAGATAGTTTCTTTGCTTATTCTTTATTTAAGAAGGCAGGGTAAGGGTAAAGGAAAAGGAAAGCTGTGTCTACATTAGGCTGTAGAGCAGACCAAAAGGAATAAATGTATAGAGTGAAATAATTGGTTCTGAGGACCCACTACAAACATTGTATGAATTTTGTTGTATGAATGTAATTACATTGTATGAAATAACACAAAAAGTTATTTCAAACTCCCTCTTATCTGGTTTTATGAGCAACAAGAGCCGTGGTTTGTTATTTGCTTGGTTTTTTTTTTTTCATTGACTAGCATAATACTGAAATTTGATTGTTTCAGAAAGATTTGTGAAAAAAATTTCCTCTATATCTTTCTGCTTTTTCATAATGTTTCTGATTGAAAACATATTGTCCTACATATTTGAATTCACTTTTCTCAGGTACAACTGATGATGACTAATTTTTATTTATATGCTTACATTTAAAAAATCCATTTAGCTGACCAATTGTTTGCAGAGGAATCATTGAGGAATTCCCCCCCACTTCCACTTAACAATAAGTATGTATATGTTTTGCATTAGTGCAAGCAAAAATCATCCTTTGAAACTCCATTTGCTTATGGGGAAATATACTAATGCATGTACTTATCTCCGTGAATAGGTATTTATTTCAAAATGCAGTTTAGGATTTTACAGACTGTAGTTCAGTTAATTGACTTTCTTACAAAATTGACCATGAGTCAATGTGATGTCTTTGCCTTCTTGATGTAAGGATTTCAATGATACAAAAATTTTAAAGTCCCTGAAGATCTTAATCATTTCTATGTTTTTCTGCAAATGGGAAACAAATTCAGGCTTCTGCTGCAGATGGAGTGATGCACTTCACTTGTAGAAAGAAGCAGAAATGCATTTATTGATATAAAACAGACATTTAGCAGGATAAATGATAAATGTGACAGCATATTAACAAGATTTGAGATGGCAAGACACACTTGGTTATTTACTGCACAGAGAACAGGGTCAGACGGAACTGTCAGGGAGACACTCCCATTGAGTAATGAAATTCAGAAAGGTCCCCCTTGATTTCTAAACTCCTTCTCAAAGAGAAGTCCAGATGCAGCTGGATCTAGTCCTTGTCCCAAACTGAGTTGACAGTTTATGTCTGAAGGATTATATATACACTCTCCCTATGAGGATCTACACCCTCCCAGTTCTTCGAAGTATCTTTCCTGAAAGCTCGATCGAAACTCAGACTAGCGATAACCCTTAGTGGTTCATTGATTGTCTGAGCCTTCACCAGAACCAGGTCTGTGTCCTGGTTGAGGCACTGGAATAGGTTGCCCAGAGAAGCTGTGGAGCTGTGGATTCCCCATCCCTGGAAGTGCTCAAGGCCAGGCTGGATGGGGCTTTGAGCAACCTGCTCTAGTGGAAGGTGTCCCTGCCTATGGCAGGGGGGTTGGAACTAGGTGATCTTTAAGGACCCTTCCAACCCAAACCAGTCTATGATTCTATGATTCTAAAGCCCACGCAAATCCTCCAACTTCAGCCCTTACAGTCTACCAGGACAGTCAGGCTCCAGTGTCCTGTTGAAGCTTTTTCACTTTGCATGGAAAGCATAAATATCTGCTGGATCAGAAGAGAAATGGAAAGCTGATTTCTGGAGGTAGCGACACAGTGGAGATAGCATTGTGTTTCACTGATTGAGATCACCTTTTGTATCTAAATTGCCCTTATGTCCAAAATATATATTAAAAGATTTAGATATTATGCAAGTGTGGCAGAAAATGTATTTATATAGAGGAAGGTATTTACATGAGATGAAATGTAGTGCAATAAATGGTACTCTGAACTCTAATCCTGAGTATTTTTTCAAGTGAGATGAATACAGATTCAGAACAAGGGAAGGATTCTCAGGATTTAAGAATTTAACAAAGAAGTGAAAAATTATCTAGCTAAAAAATATATTCAAACGGCAGCTGAGAGTGGCATATCTACTTACAAAAAGGTCATTTTGGTGTTGTTATAATTTACAGGATTACATTGATGATGAGTACTTTAAAACAATAACTTAAAGTACTTTTTCTAAGTAAATTCTTGACAAATTGTTAAAATACCATGATTTATGTCAAAAGATAACTATCAGAAAAAAGATGATATTATTTACTTCAACATTCACAAAGTCCTAGCAATACCTCTGGTGAGTGTATTAAATAAATTTAGGAAATGGAAAAGTAAAGTAAAGGCATTAAACCAGGAAAGAGGCATAATAAAAAACAAACATAGATTATCTTCTTCCAGTTGACATATATTTGTTGATCTTCATTAAACTTGTGTTTGGGTTGTTGTGATAAAGATGACTGTGAAGAACTTGATAAGTAACAGAAAGTGTATATGAGAAGGAATAATTTGAACAACTGACACAAATATTTTTGCTTTGTCTTTCAAAGTTATATTTTTTTTTAGGCAGAAATGCCTGGAATATGGCCATCACAAATCTATTTGGTCATATGTTTTTCAGTGCATCTCAGTTGATATCAATGGCATTATTCCAGGAGTTCATACGGCATGCTGGAGATACTGGAGAACGTGTCCTCTTTAAGAATGCCTAAGAAAGATCCGCATGTCAGCAGATTCAAAGTTGTCTGTAATTAACATAAGGGATGTATTTATTATCAATGAACTAAGGATTAACTAAGCACTCTAATGTTCGTTGTTCTTCCTACATGAAGTGACAAAAACTGAATGCTTATTGGGCTTTCAAATAACTGTACACAAAGTTGTCTTTGAGCTCTGAAGGATTATGTGTGAAGATGTACCATATGGCTGATAAGATAACAGTGTTTATGTGTTTAATTTAGGACACTGATAGTCAGTTAATCATTTGAATGTGGAAATAATCATGTTTAAAAAAACCCGAAACTTACACCTGCAATTTTTAAAGTTCTAATTATAATTGCTGTTTTTCTCAAGTATGCAAAGACATTTTTCGTAGACAAATGAATGACTCTGATTCGCTATTTCTGAATCAAAATGACTCATATTTCATTACTATTTGAAGATGAAGGTCCCCTGTCAGTAATGCCTGAGTAACATACTGTCAATAACATCCCTCATGCATATGGGTGGCCTGAAATAAACTGCTAGCTCTTGGGTGTCTACATTTGTGACAATCTGTGAACGAATTGCAGTATACTCTTGAGAACTGCATCAATGATTCTGCATATGGTACACAATTTAACCTGTATATCAAGGATGTGGGGTATATTGTGACTCAGGAGTTGAGCTCATCACAAGGTCAATGGCTCAAAGTCACACAGGAAGGTGGGAAGCAAGGGCTACCCAATGAATTACCATACCAGGCAAAGGGTTTAATTCTTCCACATAGATATTGTGGGTTAGGCAGGAATACAGCAATTGAGTCTAAGCCATTTCTCCTTCATGGTGAGGATCTTTCCTGTGGGATCTACTGTGTTACACGTCTGAAATACAGATGATAATTCCCTGGATCAAAACCTAGTGATGCAGACTCCGGACTTCAGCTAAGAAAGAAGGAACTATGCTGGTATAATTCAATGTACATGTGTGTGCTTGTATGTGTTTCTGGCAAGCTCAAGAATTTGAGACAGGCAGAATTTTGAGACCTATAAGGATATAATCTTCAGATGGTACTTCACATACCTTTTGTGAACTCTAAAATTAATCTCCTGGGAGCTCTTTCTGGTAGAGCACAACATAATACTTTACTTTGACATGAAGGAATTCTGCCTCTCTTCAGTTTTAATGTAATGAATTTTGGACAGTGAGAGTGAACTTTGCTATCTGACTGCATAATTTGGAAAGACCCATTGATCACTTCTACTTCTGTTTTAACTAAATGCAACTTTATTATTTTAATGTCATCTGAATATTTTTCAAGTTCCAAATATTGACAGAAATATCCTGACTTGTCTTTCCACATGCATTACAGGAAATGTTTAGGGCCCTGAAAATACTCCCCTCACTACTAGTACATTAACCCAGAAAAAGGGCAACATAAAATCCTAATAGCTCCAAGAGTGATTGGCAAAGATCTGTTGATGCTTCTAGCACTGCTCTTCATATTTGTATGTTAAATGCTTTCTTTAAATGCCTTCAGTGACACATTTTTGTCAAGAAATGTATATTAGTGGTGTCATATTTAAAGTGTCAGCTATGGAAATATCACTTCTGCTCCTTCTCTTCCCTCCAGCAGCTCTCGGCCTCCTCCCCCTCATCATTACTCAGTTACAACAATATTGAGGGATCCCAACAGACAAGTTTTTTGCTTTAAAGAAACATTTAAATAGTATCAGGAGTTTGAACATTACAAAGTGGCACTGAAATTAGGCACTGAATCCACCACACCAGTCTGACTGCTGATCCCAGGCTTCCAAAGCTGGTGGCGATTCAGAATTTTGGAGATCTCTTGTTCACATTTCAGGAGAACTTATACTTGTGTATAGTCCCAGGAGAACAGGCCCTCAGGATGCTGTCTGTAAAGCCAATAATTGCAGCAAATGCAACATAAATAGTTTCCTGCTTACTCAGTTTTTTCAGGATGGTTCATGTAGAAATTGAAAGCTAGGACATACACCACTCCTAAGCGGAATTCTGAAGTGGTAGCTTTGTGATTAAAATACATTGTTCATTTTCTTCATTAAATAATTTTGGAGTCACAGCTGGCCAGAGGCTGGTGTTAAGCCAACTCATGCAGTCCTAGTTAATAGCAGTTCATTTGACAGCTATGAATATCAGGGCCACTAAATTCAAGGACATCTTTGGCAACGCAATTGGTGGAAAAGGATGTTTAATACCCTACATCTTGGTAGGGTAATAACCCACAAACTGTTTCTCTTACCTCGACAATGAAACTTACATCTCTGCTGTGAAGAGGTCAAAGAAAATAGCAAGAAATCAAATGTGCAGTGGATAATAATCAAAATTAGTAGAAGAGCTGGAAAAATTACAGGTTACTTGCCACTGCTAATTGTAGGTTTTGAGCCTTTTGTTTTAATTGCAGACATCTATGTAAGAAAAACCATTAATTAACCTCATTCAGTACTAACCCATGAACACGTATATTACACACTGTTGATAATAGGCCAGGCTGTGCTAAGAAAGGAACATGTAACTGAAAAGAAAAAAGGGTTGGATGCTTAGTCCATGGCATTCTTATATGAGATGACCTTGTTCTTCTTGCTCTGCATTGTTGCTTACAACTGTCAAAAGCATGAACATAATTTTGGTATTTGGGCTACAGTCCAATTACTATATTGATCAAAGCACATTCTCTGGCTCACTTGTAGCATATAGATAAACATTAGTATATTTATAATTGTTTATTTCAACACTGTAAAACTGTCACTGCTCTAGCTAAATAATTTTATATTTTTTCATGTCTCAGAGGAAAAAACAATATAGGTTCTCCGTACTTATGCTGAAAACAGCTGCCCAACATCTAACAGGTAAAGGAATTAAGCCAGCCATATTTAGGTGCTGTAATTGTTGTATCCAGTTCTTCTAATGTTTTGCTTTTGCTTGTAGGTATGGATGATCTTTATAAAGCAGCAAATTTCATTGGAGTTGTACGTAAACATGAGTGGCCCTTGTCTGCATTGAAAGTAGGGGACAAGATTCCCCATCATGTGGTCTCCCATTTGTTGAACTGTGAAGAATCACCTGGTTTTTTTCACTATTTTGTTTTATTTCACATTTTTAAGCAATCAAAAAATACTAAAGCATGTGCAGACCTAGATTTATGGAAATCTTACACATGCTTAAAGGTTATATTACGTTATTACTAAGCTGCCTTATGCCTACTTATGAAATCTTAACTATACATTATTATTTTTAGGATTCTACTAGTATTATCTTAGGATTAAACATTATTGGGTAAAGTAGTACCTACGATGAACAAGATCTTTTCATTTTAAAATTAATTCATAGTAAAACTCAGCTTATTTCACTTCATTTTAGTCCTGTCATGTGCAGGAATTCTTATCTTTCTTGTGGTATGTCTAGTCAAGAACTGAAAATAGTATTCATCTGCTTCTAACAGCACAGCCTATAAAGGCATTTTGCTTTCATCAGAGGAACTTTGTGATTTCACAGGAGATGGTGTGTCTAAAAACATCTATGGATGTGATAATTTTGCTATGCATCTATTTCAGTGCACCTAGTCTCTCCAGGACTTTTGACTAAGGTTTCCTTTAGGTACCTGCAAAGACAGATCAGTCCTCCCAGTGTTCACTGGGAATGAATTGAGAGAGACTCAAATATAATTCAAAGAATTAAGTAAATATCACTAAAAAAAAATTACATGTAAGTGGATGCAGCATGGGGGTAGATCAGCAGCTGTACTGTGGCTACTCTAACAAAACCGGGCTATTTGAAGATTAGTAACTCAAGGACAGTCAAATTATTTTCCTTTGGCAATATAGACCCATTTTGAGTGTGATAAACTTTGTCTTCAAATGATCACTTTTCTTTATGAAACATCGATCACTCTTTAAATGATCTGCATAACAATAAATATCCTCCTTACATAAAGTATATGCTAATATAATCAAAGGCCTGAACAAACATCTGTGGACAAGTGGAAAAGAGCAATATTGTTCAAATTTTTATTTGAAAAACAAAACATGCAATTGTGAAATTACGATGGCTTTTTAATTGTGCCAAAAACATAAAAAAATAATTAGTTAAACTGTGGGTATATTTAAGAATTCCTCCATGCCTATTTGTTAGACAGCCAGAAACATGCATTCTTTTTGTCTTTTGTATCTTTAAATTAATCCCTCAACCTTTTGAAGTTATCTGTTTCTGCTGCAAATGAACTGTCACATTTGAGTTATTGATTTAGCTCCAGTGAAAGCTACCACTGTGGTATGTAGTTTGTTGCAAAAGTGTGTACCTGTTCAAATGGTCCATCTATTCAGGAAAGAAAAGATGGCAAATGAGATCCCTTTTGTGGGACATAGTGAAGGGGATGGATGCTGGACTCTGTCTTGATACCTGCAGGACTAGACCAGGAGGCTTTGAGGGAAAGTGAGGGGGAGCAACAGAACCTTGTATCCAGCACATACCAGTATTAGTGTTGCATAGTGCCTTAACCTATATATTGCTAACAGACTTACATTTTTAAGTCTATGGTCTTTCACTTGCCTTTCATTTGGTATGCAACCTGCTATATGCATAACCCCAGGCTGCCGAAGCAGTAAATTTTCCTTTGTTATTCCAAAGGACTGTTATCATACAATTATAGAATGGTTTG
>BJBW01002633.1:36048-60786 GCA_004320125.1 Scolopax mira | reverse complement strand
ATCTAATCTAATTCTCCCCTCTTCCAATTTAAAACAGTTACCCCTCATCCTATCGCTACACTCCCTGACAAAAAGCCGCCCCCCCCATCTCTTTTGTAGGCCCCTTTTAGGTATTGGAAGGCTGCTCTAAGTTTTCCCTGGAGTCTTCTCTTCTCCAGGCTGAACAACCCTAACTTTCTCAGCCTCCTCATAGCAAAGGTATTCCAGTCCTCCAATCATCTTCATGGCCCTTTGCTGGACCTGTTCCAACAGGTCCATGTCCTTCCTGTGTTGAGAATTCCAAAGCTGTACACAGAACTCCAGGTGGGGTCTCATGAGCGCAGGGTAGAGGAGCAGAATCACCTCCCAAGACCTGTTGGCCACGCTTCTTTTCTATGCAACCCAGGAGGCGTTTGGCTTTTTGGGCTGCCAATGCACATTGCCAACTCATGTTGAGCTTCTCATCCAGGAGCACTCCCAAGTCCTTCTCCTCAAGCCTGCTTTCCAGCCATTCTCCACCCAACCTGTATTTGTGCCTGGGATTGCCACGACCCAGGTGCAGGACCCTGAACTTGGCTTGGTTGAACTTCATGATGTTCACATGGGCCTACTCCTCAAGCCTGTCCAGGTGCCTCTGGATGGCATCCCCCAAATCCCTCCAGCATTTGGACTGTGACACACAGCTTGGTGTCATCTGCAAACTTGCTGAGGGTGCATTCAATCACACTGTTCATGTCACTGACAAAGATGTTGAACAGCACTGGTACCAGTACCGCCTGCTGAGGAACACCACTTGTCACTGGGTTCCACTTGGACATTGAGCCATTGACCACAACCTTTTGAGTGTAACCATCTAGCCAGTTCCTGATCCACCATCTGTCTATCTCCAGTTTAGAGACCAAGATGTCATGTGGGACAGTGTCAAACTCTTCGCACAAGTCCTGGTAGATGACCTCTGTTGCTCTCTCCTCATCTACCAGTGCTGTAGCACATTCATAGAAGGCCACCAAATTTGTTAGGCATGACTTGCCCTTTGTGAAGCCATGTTGTCTGTCACAAATCACCTCCTTATTTTCCGTATGCCTTAGCAGTGATTCCAGGAGGATCTGCTTCTGAGCTTGCCAGGCATGGAGGTGAGACTGAGGGGCCTGTAGTTCCCCTGGTTTTCTTTTTTCTTCCTTTTTGAAAATGGGGGTTATGCTATCCTTGGAGCCTCATACTGAGAGATTCATTAAACACTATCACAACAGTGATATGTTTCTGGTGATATCAGATTTTATTTACATCCCAATGCACTAATTACAATATTTTTTTGGTGATTTTAAAAATTTTTTCTAAATTTGGTCTGTTATGATTACTTTTTTGTTCTGTGTCCTAAATGAAAAGAAAAGTTACTCCTTGATGCCAGGCAGCTGCCAATATATTGCATGAAATTTATGGTCCCCCTTAATATATGCAAAAATCTACCTCACAAGAGTTTGTTATATGATTATTATTAAAAAATAATTTCAAGGTCTTTTTCATAAAATGTCAGCCAAATTGTGATAATCAGGGGATGACATGGCATTCTACTTTTTTTTTTCACATATTACTCAGAAAATGACACCGAAAGGGCTCTGGACTAGATCTCTCACTCCTTGGGTTACTTAGAAAAAAACCCTAAAACTTTTTAGAGGTTTGATACATATGATATAAGGAATCAACCCTCTAAGCACTTCTGTACATGAAGGCCTTTGGGAAGAGATTAGGGACTGCCCAAAACCTTCCATGCCACAGATCCCCACAGACCACAGATGAGCCCATCACCCAAGTCAGGGGCACATCTGCAAAAGCATATTAATGAAAGATCAGAAAATATTGTATGGACAGCAAAAGAAGGAAAAAGGAAGAAAAAAAAGAAAAGCAAAAAAAGAGAAACAGTACTGTGAGTACCAATGTTGGAGGAAGAAGAGGAGTTTACCCTGCAACCCCATGGCATAGTATGTGCTGGAGCTATTTATGCTGAAGGACTGCAGCCCATAGAAAGGACACTTGCTGGAGCAGGGGAAAAGTGTGAGAAGGAGAGGAACTGTTATGGTCCCATCTCCCATTCCCTGTGTGCTGCATGAGATGTGGAGGAGGTGGGAAGTAGAGGACTTGGGAGTGAAAGAATAAAGGTGAGCCTGGGAAAAGAGACTTGGGGACAGATATTGTTTTAGTGTTTGTTTTTTACCACCTATTTTAATGAATCATAAATAGATTAATTTTCCCCACATTGAGTCCTTTTTTGTCCATGATGGCAAAGGTAAGCAGTCTGCCTGTCCTTGTCTTGGCCCACAAGCTTTCTCATCACATTTTCTCTCCCTGTTCTATTGAGGAGGGCGAGTGAGAGAGCAGCTGGGTGGCATTTTCACCCTTAGACAAAACTAACCCAAAACAGTTGCTTATGTGATGTAGAAGATGAGTCATTAGAAAAACACACAGAGAAGAAATAAGATCATTCTGACCTAGAAAAATTATTTTATTGTGATATTTTGAATGGCTATAACAAGGACAACTACTTATGAAGACTACAATAAAAGATGTTGCTATGGTCAACAGTAAAATGACATAAGCTTGGTAATATGTATAATTATATAGACAAATAGAAAAGGTTCTATCTTAGCTGTATTTAATGAGGAAAGAATGGACTTGACAAGTTAGAAAGATGAAAATCAAAGATGATTCTGGTTGCAGATTTGATGATGCTGTCCAGAGTGATACAGTAGGGAGATGAGGATTTTGACATAGAAGGCTAGGATCTGCTTTTCAGTCTTATTGAGTTTTACCTAATGACTAGTTACCCATGGTAGATCTCAGAGAAACAATGAGAAATTTTTGACAGAAGTAGAAATATATATAAATTTGTTTTGTATTAAAAACCTGAGGTTGAATATATGCTTGTGTAGAATTTTACTCTTGCAAAAATTTGCAGGATTACATTTTAAATACCTTACCTTTGAGTTGGAGAAATAAATTTGACATCAAATAGGTAACTCCTTATATTTATCTCTCAGTAAGTCAGTACTGATATTATCAAAATTTGCTTTCAATGTTGTAGGTTTCTGTTATTAAGTCATATATCTGACTTTTTGTATTTTTTTTCCATAATTTCTGATTAGATGTTAACACAGAATGTGATACATATTTCCAACAGAGTCACTTTATCTTTATTATTACTATCTGCATTACAAATGAATTCATTAACATTCTCATCACAAAACCCAAGTTCATTATCTGATAAGACAAAAATTTCTTCAGATACATCTTGAGGTATTTGATTTGCCTTATTTATATTCTCAGTAGGCAACTTTCACTTGCTAGAGATGAGTATAAGTAAATTGTGATTCTGCTCATTACTTTATCCTGATTGAGTTTTTTTCTGTCCTTTGTAACATGGAATTCTTATTTGTTTTCTTCTCCTTTTCTTTAATTGGTTTGTTACTCCTGAGATACAGTATACATTCCATTCTTGACTATAAAAACAGGTTCTAATTTTTAACACATGGAGTCTACATTCAGCAATATATTAAATTGAAAACCATATCTGTGTAATAATTAAAACAAGCAAAAATTTACTCATTTAAATATATATTTGCTGGGATGTGTTTAGTATTGAATTCATGATGTCCATGTTATTAAATCTATAAAGAAAGCTTATTTGCAGGGGAGTGGAAGATTTTTTTGCATTTAAACTTAGCTTTCCCTCTAATAAGATATGTAGTTTTTCCCTGTTAATCTAACACTTTTGATGCTACCTCTTAATCAGTTTAATTCTATTCATTTCTGGTACATATTGAACCTGTGTCAGACCTTCATTAATATCCTAATATATGCCCCCAAATAGGAAAATAGAATACACTTAAAATAAAGAATCTTTAGCTGATAAAAATTTCTCAATAAATGTCTCTATTTTTTTGTATTACTCTATGATGTTTTCTCTGTGCAGTTCCTTCTTCAGAGATAGTAAAAAACTGCAGACTATTGTAGTCAGTGGTAGAAGTGACGTAGAGGAACACTTCATTGCCAAACAGCCAGGCCACTAATATATTAGAAAGCATTAAGTTGTTAAAGGAGTGAGCTAGACACAATTGTTCTCCATCTTATTTCTCCATTTTACTTAGAGACACCCATGTCTAAATTCAGTTATTCCTATGAAAGTGTTCAGTATCAGTGTGAGACACTTGAGGGTACATGAAAGAACCACATGGGTTCTGACAGAGAAAGCACAGATGCTACAGGAAGCCTGGGATATTTTGCAATGGCAGCTGGAGGCCAGGCAGACCTCCAAGAATATCCGGAGTGGTGCCACATTGGTTATTTTTAGGGAAGTGAATTGAACTCAGGGTATGATTCAGCTCTGTATTCCAAGATCTGGAAGCCCAAAATGGAAGCTACAGGGACTCACCTAAAAATACTCCAGCTGCAAATGTGTTGTTTATGGGATTAGCCCAGAAGTGATCCAAATGGAAAACAATAATGTATAATGTGGGCATCAGATCCTTGGAAACAGTTCTCCTACTCTGAGGACCCACTTTTTCTATTCTGTGCAGCTTGCTAATGGAAGTGTAGCCATAGTGTCTCAGTGCTGTTATAGTAGGCGGAAATCCTGTGAAGAAGGATCACCTAGACCCTGGTTCGGCTGTTTTGATGAAAATAGTTATTGCTCAACAGTAACACTAACTTTTGTTCACTCAATCAACAGGATCTTCACTAACTTATAACAAGAGTTTAGATGAGTAGTATGAAACAGATGATACAAATATAATGGTGTAGTGTTTATAAAAAGCATACCAACCATGAGATTTCTTTCTATAACGATGAAAAAATATTTTTCACAATTGGGTCAGATCTGTTATAATGGTACAAATTTTGCTTAAAACCATCTAAACACTGAGACAGAATACTACAAGTGTTAGCATTTTACCCTTGAAATAGGCATAACTATACTTTTAAATAATGGAAGTACTTGAGGGGCAAGGTGTTATTGTTGAATAGAAGGAATTGAGATCTGTGTTAGCAGAGATACTAAAGGGAGGATGTTAACAGTGTTATAATTTTCTACTCCTAGTATTTGCTAACAACTTTCTCAGCAATCCTCCTCTGCTGTGAAGCAATAGTAACTTGTGTCTTTCCTCCACCAACTCACATTGGCACTGCAGCTGCATTAAAATTATTGTAGCACAGAAAAAATCTGTCTCTGTGTTATTTGCATATACAATTTTTCGGTTACTGTTGCAATGTATTGAGTGACTTTAACAGTATTCTTATTGCTCTGGTTGTTGTTGTTGTTGTTATAGTTTCTACAATATTTTCAAAGTCTTACAAATCATAATTTTTTGTCTGATTGTCATTTGATGAATTTGTCCCTATTTACCTCAATATTTTTATCTTGGAGAATGCCCATGGATAACACTTCTGCAAGTTTGCATTATGAAATACTGCTATAGAATCACTCTAGCTGAGTCTGGCAAGTCCTTTATGATTATGATGAATTCATATTTCCTTTTTGTACTCAAAATGGACCTTATATGTAATATTAGAAGTTTCTTAACTGTTCTGAACACTGCAGAATATATAGCTACATAAACATCATTTATCTATCATCATACTACAATAAAACTGATGACAGACAGTAACATTTATTCTGGAACAATGAAGAACTTCTGTTGACCTTTTAGAGAAAAATCCCCACTGTTCTTTTATTTTCAACTGTCCTTTGACTTAAGCATTAGAAGCACTTAGACACAAAAAATAAAAGAGAAAGAATATAAAAGCTACTAATAGAGGAAATCTGCATTATTGTGTGAGGGAATTGTTGTCCTTTTTCCTTTTAAATGAGTCTAACTTCTGTGTTGCTGCTAGGAGGTGTTCCATTGTAAGATTTACTCTGATCATGACATGTCTTTGGTAGTATTGCTGTATTTCTTCATAGCAGAGCAAATTTAACTTAGGTTGGTGCCACACTAGCACAGTTTAATTGCTTTTGGTAATCTTAGGGTTCAGATAAGGTCGCTTTATGTCTATTTGAAACGTGGGAGTCCCCAGGCCATTTAGTGCACATATGTACAGTATTATGGGGCATTTTGGCTCTTCAGAATGACTTTATTGCCTTTACTGCCTAATATTTTGAAGCCTAATGACCTGAAGAGCTGAAGAGCTAAGCCAGGTGCTGCCACCGCCTCTGCAAGCATACCTGGATGGCTAGTCCTAACCCTTGGGGTGCCCCCTTGCCAGTTCTTGGGAAAGCAAAGGCCCTGACCAGGGATGTCAGTTACTCACCTGGGAGTGTGGTCAGAGCAACAACAGCTTTAATGTTGTGCTCCATAGTCTATCCTTCACCTTTCTTTCTTGGTCACCATTTTGATAAATTAACACACCATTTCTTTTGTGTGTGGTGTCCTACTGTTTTCATGTGTCTATCTTGTTGGTGATACCGCAGGTCAGGGGATATACAAGTATATTACTCTCCTTTTTCTTAAACTTTTTCTCATGTAGTTACCTTGTTGGTGGAGCCATAGGTCAGGATTTACTATCTGCATCTGCTTTAAGGTATTTAACAAACTCATCCTTGAAAATGGAATGGAAGCTATGAAACTGTTCAGTCAGCATTGTAAGTTGGTGTTGGTCATGGAGCAGAAGGTGTCTGGACTCAAAAAAGGCCATAATACTTGCTGATGACAGTCAGTGGCAAGGTTGTATTTGGGTTGATGACAGCACTGGTCATTGAACAATCCTGTTAAACAGCAATTTCAGCATTTGCCTCCACTTAGAGTTTGCCGTAGGAGGATACAAGTTTTTTTTTTTTTCCTTAGTTTGATGAAAACGATTTACAAGTACAGCTCAGGTGTTTTTACAAACATTTTAAATCAAGCTATTTTGAGGTTGCAACAAGCCTTAGCTCATAGTCCAGATGGCAGATTATTGAGATGAATATTGACAAAAATTTACTCAATATTAACTTTTTATTTTTAATTACCTAGAAAAAAGTTTTACAAAAAGTGTTTTTAAAGAGAGCCATTACTTTGCCCTATTTTGAGGTCTTTTTATCCTGGATTTCATCTTTTGGCAATTATCCTACTTTTATCACAGAAAAGACAAGTCTTTAAGGAAGTATGTATTGTTTCTTTTTTAAATTCTTTTTGAAATGGGAATTACTCTGGGTTTCTCTATGTGCAACTATATGACACTTGTATCTCAAGCAATAACATTTCTGGTAAATATTTCTCAATGGAAAACAGAAATTGGTCAATCAGACAAACAAAAACCCCATCCTACCATACTCTATATGCGAAACCTTTCTTCTTGTCCTGTTGTATATATCTTGCAATCTTAAAAGTTCTAGCTGGACTTAATTTTTAGGGTATCCTATAGAATCATAGAATCATAGAATTGTCTAAGTTGGAAGGGACCTTAAAGGTCATCTATTCCAACCATCAACCTAACTCTGACAAAAAAAAAAAGAAATAAGAAATAAAAATCATTAAATCATATTCCTGAGGACAACGTCTACCTGTCTTTTGAACACCTCCAGGGATGGTGCTTCAATCACTTCCCTGGGCAGCCTATTCCAATGCTTGATAACCCTTTCAGTGAAGAAATGTTTCCTAATATCCAATCTAAACCTCTCTTGTTGGAACCTGAGGCCATTTCGCCTTGTACTATCCCCTGTGACTTAGGAGACGAGACCAACCCCCACCTCTCTACACCTTTCCTTCAAGTAGTTATAGAGCACGATAAGGTCTGAACAACCCCAGCTCCCTCAGCCTCTCCTCATAAGGCTTGTGCTCCAGACCCCTCACCAGCTTCGTTGCCCTTCTCTGGAACCGCTCCAGCACCTCAATGTCTTTTTTGTACTGAAGGGCCCAAAACTGAACACAGCACTTGAGGTGAAGCCTCACCAGTGCTGAGTACAAGGGGACAATGACCTCTTGAGTCCTACTCACCACACTTTTCTTGATACAGACCAGGATGCTGTTGGCCTTCTAGGCCAACCTGGGCACACTGCTGGCTCATGTTCAGACCATGGTCGATCAACACCCCCAGGTACTTTTCTGCTAGGCAGCTCTTCAGCCATTCTTCCCCAAGCCTATAGGGCTGCGTGGGGGGGTTGTTGTGACCCAAGTGCAGGACCTGGCACTTGGTCTTATTGAACCTCATTCCGTTGGTCTCACCCATCGATCCAGCCTGTCCAGATAGATCGCTCTGCAGAGCCTCTCTACCCTCCAGCAGGTCGACACTCCCACCCAACTTGGTGTTGTCTGCAAATTTGCTGGGGGTGCACTTGATCCCCTTGTCCAGATCATTGATAAAGTTGTTAAAAAGAACAGGTCCCTGTACCGAGCCCTGTGGGACGTCACTTGTGACCATCTGCCAACTGGATTTAACTCCATTCACCACCACTCTCTGGGAGCGACCCTCCAGCCAGTTTTTAACCCAGTGGAGAGTATACCCATCTAAGCCATGAGCAGCCAGCCTTTCCAGGAGTACACTGTGGGAGACTGTATTAAAGGTCTTGCTAAAGTCCAGGTAAAAAACATCCACAGCCTTTCTCTCATCCACCAAGGGGGTCACTTTGTCATAGAAGGAGATCAGGTTTGTCAAGCAGGACCTACCCCTCATGAACCTGTGCTGTCCGAGCCTGATCACCTGAGCGTCCTTCATGTGCTACATAATGGCACTCAGGATGATCTGTTCCATGACCTTCCCAGGCACCAAGGTCAGACTGACAGGCCTGTAGTTCCCAGAATTATCCTTCCATCCCTTTTTGTGGATGGTCATCACATTTCTTGATGCCAGTCAGCTGGGACCTCCCCAGCTTGCCAGGCCTACTTGCCAGTGCCTCCATAAGCACTTCCATGAGCTCCCTTAGTACCCTTGGGTGGCTCCCATCTGGGCCCATAGAGTTGTTTGTCTGATACCATCTTGCCCTACTTTAATGTGTATGTTTGCAGTTGGCTAGTCAGGTTTCCTATATCTATGATGCACTACCAAAGATTAATGCCACTGCTCTGTTATCTGCTTTTAATTTGGTACCACTTAGATAACATTGAAAAATTTGTTTGCATGCTGAGAATTGAAACAGGTAATATTCCTTATTGTACAGTATGCAGACAACTATAGCCAAAATCTACAAACTATGGAAAACCACCAATATTCTTTGGTTATAATTCACTGTATTTCTGATAATTCTTTGGGGTTTAGATTTTGCTTCTGTATGGACTTAAAAGCATGACAGTATTCATAATGTTTAGAGCAACTTCATTCCAATATGCTTGATAAATCCTACCAAGATCTGCCAGTAAGTCCTATCATTTGCTGCTAAACAATTTTGTTGCAACTTTTGTCAAACCATTACTGTTCTTCGTGCAGAAAACGTGATAGGAAATAAATCTGCTCAAGGTTGATGTTAAGCTTGCATTCTGATCCCTCGGAGCAGCGGAGGTTTTCCACAATTTGGGTTAAAAGGGACATTAAAGATCATAGAGTTCTAATCCCCCTGTCATGGTCAGGGACACCTCCCACTAGACAATGTTGCTCATAATGTCAACATGCAGACCCAAGAATCTTTTCTCCTTACATACGACGTTCGTGTTTTTTTCCATATTAAAACAAATTAGTTCTAAATGAGACTGACTTACTTGTATACCTATTAACTCTCTTCACTAACTTGCTCTATTTACTTTATTTCCCACTATAGCAAATTAAAGTTAACATTCCTTGATTTCAATATACCTTGCATATGTGAAAGTACCAACAAAAACATCAAAAGAAAAAAGAGTGGAGTAGATGGGAGAAAAAGTATCATTGCCAGAAATGGCTCCTGCTGGTGAAAAGTACAGAGTCCAAGGACAGAGGAAAAAAATTATATGGATTTTCTTCTTTTGTTCCTGCTCTGTGCTTTTCCTCCTCTGCTAGTTTTGCCACTGATGCTAATCCTGTACTGAACTATATTGACAGTATGGGTAGATTTGTTCTACTAACTTGCTCTTCATGGACAGTTGTGCCAATTTTACAGGGAGTATGGGACTGAGCATATTCATTGCACTCCTTTGTATCAATGATGAGTTATTTTTATTCTATGACAACATGACACTATCAGTTTTAATGATTTCTATAATTTATAACTGGGTCTTAAATTCACAAAATGATATATATAATCATACTAATAATTGTAGAATTGTTACATAATTGCAGCAAATCAAATGAGAAATTATTTCTTTCCTTAAGAAATATGTTGTACATATAAAAGTCAGTTCTGTAAATTTTCTGAAATAGAAAAGCACCTACGAAAAGTTATTTTTAAGATTCCTTTCCTTTTTTTCCTTCATGCAATTTTTGTCCCCAAAATATAGTTTTGAGCCTTTACTATTATCTATAATTTTAAATGTGTATCTCATTGTATATCTCAACATATATCTCATATCTCAACATCTCATAAATTGATATGATTAACAGCTAGTCTTAGTAGCGTGTTCAGGAATTATATCATGGAATCATGGAATTGTCAGAATTGGAAGGGACGTCTAGAGATCATCTAGTCCAACTCTGTTGCTAAAGCAGGATTGCCCAGGGCACATCACTCAGGACTGCATCCAGGTGGGTCTTGAAGATCTCCAGAGAAGGGGACTCCAAGACCTCCCTGGGTAGCCTGTTCCAGAGCTCTGTCACCCTCATCGTAAAGAAGTTCTTCCTCATATTTGAGTGGAACTTCCTATGTTCCAGCTTGTGCCCATTGTCCTTTGTCCTATTGCTGGAAACCTCAGAAAAGAGTCCAACTCCAGCATCCTTTAACCCACCCTTTAGATACTTATAAATAAGGTCTCCCCTCAGCCTTTGCTTGTCCAGGCTAGAGAGTCCCAGCTCCTTAAGTCTTTCCTCATAAGGGAGGTGTTCCAAACCCTTAATCATCTTCGTTGCCCTGCGCTGGTCTCTCTCTCTCCAGTAATTCCCTGTCCCTCTTGGGACAGACCCAGAACTGGATGCAGTATTCAAGTTGTGGTCTCACCAGTGTAGAGTAGAGAGGGAGAATGACCTCCCTCGACCTCCTAGCCACACTCTTTCCTATGCAGCGCAGGATCCCGTTGGCTCTCTTGGCAACAAAGGCATATTGCTGGTGCATGGAAAGTGTGCTATCTACCAGGATTCACAGATCCTTCTCCTCAGTAGTGCTTCCCAGAAGATCCATCCCTAAGCTCTATTGGTGCCTGGGGTTCTTCCTCCCCAGGTACAGGACCCTGCATTTGTTCCTGTTGAACCTACAGCTTGAAGATTAAGGCAGCATTCACATTGATCAGAGCATTCTATTCTTTCTCCAGTTGTCCTGTAGATGATACATATTCTCAGCTAAGGCTACAGTTATGTCCTAATTTTAGCAGTTTGCCTTGTAGGATGTATATCTCAACTCCCTCTCTTCCTAGTTCTTCTCCAAGAAACATCATCCCACTATTCAAAAATCTCAAATAAACCAAAGCATTTATTTATATATTTATTTCCAAATATACCTTTATTTTCAGATAGCCTTATATCTATCTCTCTTTGAAGGCTTAGGAAAAAAATTAGGCTTTTTTGATTTATTTATCCTTTCTAAGTCCCATAAAGCTTTTATCTTTTCTGCTTGTTCAACATACATCAACAAGACCTTCCATCTTGCCTTTCTCAACTGCATTGACAACTTCAGAGTTTATCCATACTGAAGTCCCACACTCTTTTGAGTGGTATCCAACATGAAATGATAGCAAGTATGCTTGTAAATCAAAAGGTGTTTCTTGCAACAGAAGATATGTAACAATAAAAGACCTCTTGAACACAGACTACTTCAAATTAAATTGTGATACTTAGTTTTAAGGCTTATTGAATTATTAGTTAATGATGTGTCCAACAAATGTAGGTATTTCTTATTTGTAAGACTAGCACAATCTGTTTTGCATCTAGAGTATAAGAAAATGAAGATTTATCAATATCTGAAGGGAGCCTACAGAAGTGCCAGAGAGGGACTCTTTACGAGGAAGTGTAGCGACAGGACAAGGGGCAACGGTTTTAAATTGGAAGAGGGGACAATTAGATTAGACACCAGTGAGGGTGATGAGGCACTGGAACAGGTTGCCCAGGGAAGTAGTGGATGACCCATCCCCGGAAGTGGTCAAGCTGAGGCTGGATGGGGCTTTGAGCAAACTGCTCTAGTGGGAGGTGTCCCTGCCCATGCAGGGGGTTGTAACTCAATGATCTTTAATGTCCCTTCCAACTCAAACGATTCTATGATTCTGTGATTCTATGATTTAGGACTATTCATGAACTTGGTTCTTGTAATGTATTATACATGTGACATCATCGATAACGTATTTCATACTGTGTTCCCTAGAACAAAATACTGAATAGAGAGAATTCATTTAAATCTTAACTTTGATCTCTCATGGCATAACAGAGTCTACAAAATTTCTCATTGTGTTCTTCAGACTTATAGGATAGACAGATAAAAAAATAAAGATGAGAACATGAATTAGTAGATAGGTTACAACATTAAACAGTGGAAAGGAATAGAGTTCTTTCTACTTAAAACCTTTTAAATCACCTGGTACTGGAGGCTTCTTCCTTTTCAATGAGTGAAGGTGTTTTCAACTTCGTTCTAGAGGTTATTTATTATAAGAAATGGCCTTTTGGTTCAATCAACTCTGGACATCAATTGTTGTAAAGTCTACTACCTCCTCTGTCCATTCAGCAGTCTGCTGCCCCCAGGTGTCTCAACATTTTCTGACTCAGACACTGAAGCTTCTCCAGTATCCTGTCCTTTGTCTCTTGTCCTGCTCTGGGATATAAACCCTATTGTGTTTTTGTGGACATCCTCAAAATCTGTGCTATCTCATGTTTTTATATCCATACACCTGTTCCCAGTGCTATGTTTGCTAAAACACCTTTTCTACACCACGAATCTACTCCCTTTTTTGCTCTTCTCTCTCCCCCGCAATGTTATGTTAAGAATACAAAAAACAGCCTTGGATTAAATGCCCAATATGAAAAATATGTGGAAGAAATTTTCAGTTCTAGTCAAAACAGCTGACTTCTACATTTTTATCTCCTGGAAATAGCATCTCCATTCTTTCTTTCTCCTTGCATCTCCCCCTTCCTGCAGCCACCTCGATTAGATCAAAAGTTAAATTCCTCTTTGGCATAAAAATCCAGTGCTTCTCTGACAATTTGATCTATATAAACAAATAAATAAACTATGTACCTTTTTTCTTTCCTGGTATGATATGAGTCATTAGGCAAATAAACACTGTGTTGTGCTACAAGCACAGCTTGTAGCAGGGGAAGGAAGAATAGTTCAAAAATATTCCTCAGCTGGCAATGAAGAAATCAAAGTGAAGATATGGCTGATGGTATCACACCCTAGGCCAATGAGAACCAAAGTGGATTTTAATCGCTTCTGAGGCATATTTTCATGGACTGTTGAGGCTCAATAACAGATACGGTTCTCAAAGATATCTTTTATGATCTGTTCCTGTTACAAGAGCTGTCTTGACTGGTCTGGCCAAGGGGAAAGGAATATGTTGAACATGAACTATAATACAGAAAATAAATGTGTGAAAACAAAATATGTGATCTTGTTGTTGTTGTTATAACCACATATTTTCAGCAAACTGTGGCTTTCCTGGAATTATGAACCAGAACCCCAGCCTGCTACATTACAGCAGCTACATTAACTTCACTGGGTCTAAACTGACTTTTACCAGTAACAACTTGTTCTTAAGTGTGCAAAAAATTACTAACTGCTATACTGAAAGCAAGTTGTTGAAAATGTGAAACTCACAAAATGAATACAAAGACAACACAACCTAAAGAGCTTTGAATAGTAAAAGTTACGTCGATCAAAGAAAACAGACAACTGAGGCAACTTCAATAAAGATCTGCCTGATTATGATTTAAGAATTAGTGAAAGCATGTCTTTCAATAGTTTCTTATAAAAAATAGAAAATAACTTCTCATTTTATTTGTCATCAGATTTTTATAAGAGGTAAATTTAAACAGGCTCACAAATTATTTTAAGTAAGAGAGTGAATATATTTATTCTCTAAAGACTCCTCATATAATAAATATTTCTTATGACTTGAGAAAACAGTTGTCTTTAGTGGCTACATATAATTATTTCCTGCTTGAGTAACTGATTGACATAAACCTTCCTTCAAATAGCTAGAAATTAGGCTATAAAGCAATTAGTAATGAGGTCTATTATAACATTGTTGTCTCACTCAGTGAAAATATAGTAATGGTTATTCCATTTCTTACAATCATTCTGAAGATGTGCCTTTTTGCAGAAAGATAAATGTTTTGATGAGGAACAAGAAAAGAACTGTTCTGGCATCCAGCAGAATTGTGTATATGTGACTGAGATTTTCTCAATGGAAAGACTGAAAGTGGAAAACCTGGTGTGCTTCTGCAGTTCATACTAGCTTCTGTTGAAGTTCCGTGACTGAAGATGAAAACTACAGTACACTTGTCCCCTGAGACACCAAAAAAAAAAGTTTTTACAGTGGAAAGTTCAACATTCAGTTTATCAGTTTCTCAAAATATTTAAAAAAACATAAAAAAAAAATTATATTCGTAAAGAATATCAAGTGAATTAAGTAAATAACTACTTAACTGTTAGAGAAATGTCCAGTCACACAAATACATGCAGAAGACTAATTATTAAAGTTTGTCAAAACATTAACAATTAAGAAGGATCAATGAAATGGATGTTAAAATAATTCTAGTTTCAATAGCACAAGTATAGACGCTATTAAAATTTTAAAATAATTGCTTCTATTATTACTTTTTAAAAAACCCTTTTTAATGTTAACTTGATGCATTTTCATATCCATCAGCAAAGTTCATTTTGAAAAATTACACAAATGCCAATATTTTGATATGTACAGATATTGTGCGTCTATGTTTCTTGGATCTGCATAGATCTGTAAACATAAAAGAGCTGACACCTGCACTTCACATATTTGATTGCTTGTGTTCTGAATTCAAACAATACTCCTTGAAACATCGTAGAACGTGATTGTTGATTTAGTGAGGAGACTTTATTGAGCTAAGATCAGAAGGAGGTTGTTACATATTTAAACCATAAAACTAAAACATCATTACTACTTCATAGTAGTTATTATTTCACTTCTTGGCATCAATAAAGTTTGAAACACTTATTAGGAGCTGTTCATTGACTCAGGCTTGTCTCTTATTTATGAAGTGTTTGCAAACCAATAGCTTTGTAACAAATGAGGTTTATCCTCATCAATCTTCCATTAATGGCAATTGTAGACATACTGTATATTATCCTGTAGATTGTTAACAATCTCAGGAAAGTGAATGCTTCTTTTTCTAGTCAATACGTGAAATCTGCTAATGGAACTCTGTGACAGATAACTCACCACAGGCATAGTTTCTGTACCCCGATTAGATAGAAAATTAGGATCAGTGCCTGATGGTCAATATTTCAAGAATAGGATGCAGGAAATGTTACTATTTAAGGCTTACAGAAAAAACTAAGCTTTGCGAATTGCATCATTCAGCAGTATTTTTTGCCTTAATTTGCACAAGTAGTATTATAGCTACTTATATGAGGTGTGATGTGGTCAAAAGGCTTTTATCAAACCTATGAAAAAACAAGAGAGATGGTCCGCTGACATTTGCACCATTATGACAAAGTGACTTGTTTTTTTCTGATCAGTAGAGACTTTGTAAACAGAAGACAAAGACATCTTCAAAAACCTCAGTAACTCTAGGCTCTTTTATGCTCTTATGCATCAGTCTGAGAGCACACAATGAACTTTAAATCATGTTGGTGGTGAGCCCATGTTCAATCTTCATTAACACTGGCTAAATTCAAATGAGGGTACTGGAAAATATTCTGAGATGAACTTGTCTCAACTTTACACCAGTTCTCTTTCCATCTTCTCCCTGTTTTGATTTGCACAAAAATGGACATGGTTAATAGAAAAAAAAAATCCTATTAAAGTATTCAATCTTACCAAATCCTTTGGTTAAAGACCCAGAAGATTAAAAACAGGACCAAAAAAACCTGTATCTTGAAATCAAAACTACATGAACTATACGTCTTGTAAAAATTATCTTTGTTGGAAAAATAGACATGCTTCCCAAATTAACAAATCTAGTTTCTGTTCTCTTAGGTGTTTTTATAAAGATTTTATTAAAAAAAAAAAAAGCGCAAGATTTGTAAAGGTTTTTTAATAGCCCAAGAGAAGGAACAGACTTAGCTGAAATTATTAATGTTTTACAGTTTTATCAATTGGCGAAGGTAATCTAGGTCACTTTAGGTCAATTTACAACAGACCTAAATTGCCTACTTCAATGTGCTGCTACTGTGTCTGGTTCCACAATTGCCTTGTAGCAGCAAATTCCGGAAGTTCACTACCTGATCTCTAAAGAAATCCTTTTACTTGCTTTAATAATAACACGTTTTACTGAGTGTCTGCTATCTCTAATTTGGTGCAAAATTTTTGTGTTTTCATCTTAATCACCATTTTCTTGATTTTTATAAGCCTCAATCATATTAATTTCAATAAGTTGGAGTTGTCTATGTAATACAACTTCTTCACTCCCTTAATGATCTTCATGACTCTGTAACTTTTCTGCTACATCTTTCTTTACGTTCCAACATAGAATTTATGACACGAGTGCACAAAGCCTTCACAGTGCAAGTAAATGACGCCTCATGTTAATCTCAAATCTTCCTGATGGGTCTTTCACCTACATGTAAAATGTACATTGTTATTCTCAGAAGCTTCATGTGTATAGTGTAAACATGCTGTCTGACCTTCAAGAGAAAGTGATGTCATACAGCATAGAAAAAAAAACCACTTATCACTGGAAAACTATATAGGTATGTGGCCATGGAGTAAACACTTCCAAATGTATCTATAAAAACAGCATAATGGGTTTATGGCTTAATGGACGTACCGGAACTTCAATTTCAAGAGAACAAAAATAACAGAAACAACATCTCAAGGCAAGAATGAACTTATTAAAGTTTAAAATATTAAAAGATTTATTACTTGGATTATGAACCTCCCTAATTATTAAAAATATTAGTCTTTCATGGCAAACTAATATGGTTAGACAACTTAGAAAAACTGTTCCTTACATAAATGGAAATTATACTGAGAATATCTTGCCAATTATTAGTGTATTTACACTATTTTGTGTAGTGTCATAGAAAGGAGCATTCTGTCAAATGATTTCACCACAGTCATTATTTTACAGGAAATAGTAACCAAAAGTGCCACATCTTGAACCCAGATAGATAGTTTCTGCTCCTGCAGTTGTTTTGCAATAGTCATTTCAAAGCCTGAAATAGAGGAACCAAGATGATGATACTCAAGATGGTGAAGAACCTAATGCTAGTGTGGTATTACAGCTTGTATAGGTGTCAAGGGCAGCCTAGTATTGCTGGTAGCCAAACAAAATATGAAGATATATGGATCCATCACAGCTTATTCTGAGGGCTGTGCAGAAATTCCCTTCAGATTCTAGGAGAAGTACAATTTTGTTAAATAAGTGGGATTTAATATTTCCCTTTCAAATTCATGCTTCATCAGTAATCTGTCATAGAAAGCAGTTAGGCTAAACATGGACTAGGTGGCACAGCAGAATATGAGATATAGATTTCCATGAATGCTAACTTAAGCGGTAGTTCATATCAAGAATACAGTTGCTCATATCTTTAAATTACAAATACCCAGGACAGCAGTAGTTACCTTTTGTATAGCATATTGGTAAAACTCAACATACTACAATAAACACTTCGGCTTTATTCTCCCAGAAATTTTTCTCACTAGCTAGTTCTGTCAACTGTAGTACTTTTTGTGACAAGAGTATGACCACTGTTCAATAATTTCAGTGTATAGAAAAAAAGTGTATAGAACTTGCAAACAGAGGGTCCAGACTTACACCGTATTTAAAGAAGTGTATATAGAAAAGGGTTAGATAGTGGATTAGTAGTATTACTCTGAATTCTTAAATATATTTTTCGCAATTTTAACATTCTTCAGCTGAGCACACACAGTGTGTAAATGACAGTTATTAACATTTCTGAAGGTTAGTTCAGAGCAGACTAATAATCGATGAAGTATATACTTTGAATGTAGTTTGAAAGAGGCTTGTGGCAAATATGCTTTATACGATTTCTAGGAAATTTTATGAAAGCAGACACCAGTAAATTTTTTATTTGAGAAGCTCTTAAATTTCTCTGATTTCAGCTTAGAGTACCTAAACCGAAAATTTTATGGCAATGAAGGAAGATATTGTTCAAGTGTTTAAATTTTTTTCTCAATGAATAATCAAGCCTTATGACATTAAAAAAAAGACAAATCTAACATACCCAATTGCTGACTCTTCCTTCAGCTTTTGTAAATTTAACCCTGGGAATCTAACCCAAATCTAGCAGGTATAACATTGGAGAACACTGTTTATCCATTACAGAAAACAACAAAAATTTGACCACAAATAACTATTCAGATTAGAATATAAAGACCTTACTGCTTGAATATAAGGACCTTACTCCTCTGCAGCTTTCAAGCAGTGTGACCTGCACTGGTGGATCTTTTCAAAGTACTGCTGAGCAAGCATTCAAACTGAGAGTCTGTCACAAATTGCCTGCCTCTTCACTCAAGGTCATGCTCTATTAAAACTTTCATACTAAAAGAAGTTTCCCAGAAGGTTTGCAGAACCTTGGCAATGCTGCATGTCTGCCCTCTGAGCTGTAACTGCATGTAGCCAGAATTTTGTATTACATTGTATGGTGTGGATCAATCAACAGCCCTATTATTAAACTAGGACTTGTTAAGATTGCACAGTGGTTTCTTTGACATAATGCATTTTCTGACAACTGGAATGTGATGTGGTCTCATATGGTCTCAGGATTCTGATAATTTTATTCAGCAATAAGTGATGTATTTCCAACACATATCTTGCATCAAAACACATCGGTATTGACTGATTTATAATTAACCTGAAAAAAAATGTTTACAATAAATTAATAACTTTCTTCAAAACATTCTTGATTTTGGCTAAAGTTTTTTATCTAATTTTTGCCTGATAATAAGTATATTTACAAGCCATAGCTATCTGTTGGGTTTTTTACACTTTCAAATTACTGATTTGGATCAGACTTTACAGCATAGGGAATAAAAGATACTTGGTTCTCTATTCTTGGTCATGTACAACTGCTTAGCATGTTCTGATAATGATGTTCTGATACAAACTTTGTATTACCACCTTATGCAATTCTTCTGAAATCCTTAACCTATTACTTCGAGAAAATCTGTTATAAGAATAGAAGACAGTGGCTGAACTGTCCTAAGTAATATCTTTTTGCTGTCTAACCAAGGTTGTCCACAAGACACATTGTATTTCATGTGCATAACTGCTTCCTTTTTATTGTTTTGTGGAAGTCCATGGAGATCTTTCCCTGAATTCATAACTGTCAGTTTCCACAAATTTTTCTCGATGAGTTCTAAAGAAATTTCTTCCTTTAAATGAATGTTTGTACTGATTAATTTATTCATTTTGTTTTGTTTTTATTTTTTAAGCCTTGCCTTGCTCAGCTGAAATATTAAAAAAAGTTTGAAAAGGATGGAGGAATGGGTAAGCTGGTCTTATAAATTCCCTACTAGGAAATGATCTGCTACACTGAGGTTTGAAGTACTACTCTTCTATATTATGTTCATATATAAAATGTTTGATTTTTTTAAACAAGAATACCTTGCATATTAAGAGCTGTTCATAGAACATGTGCATTATTATTGTCCCATCTGTTACATCCCTAACAGGAGAAAGAAAAATCTGTGCAAATGACAAATAAAGCCAGCAAATTAATTTTCTATAAGCAAGTCTTATTAATAATTAATCTTGATGAATTCCTACCCTATTACAGTTTAAATATAATATGGATTTTACTTTTAATTGAGAGGAGAGAATTGCTCAGGAAGAGGTTAACTGAAATGGGAAAAAAAGGAGCTAATGTCTCAAATTCAGCAGTGATTCTTTACTGGGAGGGATGGGTAGAGAAATATGCTATGCATCACAGAAAATGGCATTTTTAAAGAAGGGTTGGTCCAATAAATTTCTGCTTATTAAAACTGGCTCCCTGGCCCTCAAACCAAGAGCATATTAGGTGCCATGTTATTATCTACTTTAAAGGTTCTATTTGTCAATAAAAGACATAGGATGTGTGTTGAAACATGTATGATTTTCTGAATATGTAGTTAGTGACCTACAAGATTTCCAGCAATCTCATAGCTGTAGACATGGCAGTAATGAGAAGATCATCTCTCAGGCATGTAATTATTGTGGTCAGTAGATTATTGCTCAAACCAAAAAATATATTCTCACAAGTGAAATAACTTGCTGGCTTAGTTCAGTTCCTTGTCAGCAAGATAATGTTTTTTATCTGTTTAAGATGGGACAGTAAAATTTTTGCAGCACACATGTATGTTCTCTCTTTGAATGAGACTGTAAGAGCATCCATTTCTGTGTTATATAAACCAGGTCATCAATTAACCAATCTTTGTATTTTACCTAATGAAATAGAGAATACTCCAACGTGATCACAGTTACCTAAAAAGAACATTTTTAATAAAATCATCTATTAGGTGTGGCAGCAGAGAAACATTACTGCTGCTAATTAAATAACTAAGCACTAAGCTTACAACTGATGTTTAGCTCTTCTGAAGCTATTATAATGAAAAAAAGAGAAGTATTTTCCCTACCTGTGATCTATTTTCAGTTACAGATCTATTAAAATTGTAGCATGCATATAGAAATAATACTACCTTTCAACACTGAAGAGGGAAATTTAGGGGTTGCTTTTAATTTTTCCTCTCTTTTTACTTGGAATGCAATTCTTTCTACTCTATAAATTCACACCATTATGTACATAACACACTAATAACAAATGCAGCCTGAGGGTTATCTTAAGTGACTTGAAGAATGTTAAGAAACTCCTATAGGAAACACAGGAAGACTGTGTTTGGAGCTAAGCTGCACTGAGCATCAGTCCAATAGAGTTGAAAAAGATCAAGATCATGAAGTCTCCCTAAAGATACCTGCAGACTATTCAGCTGCAAACCAGCTGTAGGCAATCTAATTCAGTTATATTTTCCAGGAAATCCTCACACTCTAAATCTTCCATATTGTTGGAAAGAAATATCCCAGCTGCTCTTGAAAGTTAAGCAGCTTCTGTTAGGTGAAGTGAGCTGGTCTGACTTATGAGAAATGTGTAGCACTCATATGGAAAGAAATTATGCAGTCTGCCCAAAGAGAGCTATTCACTACAAAATCTGTTCTTTGGGTGTTACAATAATACCCCAAATAAACCTATTATGTTGTGCTTGTTCTCTGGGATTTCTAAGCACTTCCCAGTTTGTATCACCTGGATACACATCCTGATCATATTCAAGACCCCATGTCAAGATGAAGCCTTAGGTGGTTCCCTGTCCCTTCTCATACCCTTGTTTCTGATATGAACCTTGTCCCAGAACTTGAAGAAAATTATGTGTCCCTGGGAGCTGTGAGTAGTACAACTCTCAGTCAGCAAAACACTTTGGGACCGCAGGTATGATACGAAACAGTCATTCTGGGTTGTAAGTGCAGCGAGAGAGATGCTGGACTGAAAATTTCAGTTCAGGGCAATGTCTGTCTTAAATAAGTTCCATTGTCTGAATAATAATAGTGCATGACTCACTGTGATTTTCCTTTTTGTTCTTTAACAATTTTCTTGTTCAAAGTTAGTCATTCTAGCTTTAAATTCATCAGTTCTCCTAATTGCCCCCATTTTCCCTAAGAACTTACTTATGTTCCAGAATTTCAACACCTATAAGAGATGGATACCTGTTTCAGTTTGGCAACATTCCTCTTTCCTACTGTTACAGATGTAAATATATTCAGGAGAATATTGCTCCTATGTGACTGTATTCTAGGTTGCAGTGAATCCTACTAAGCAATGGTTAACTAATAAATTATGAATATCTTAATTCATTGACTTGCCTCCCTCAAAGGGAAAAGGTTACTTATTACTCAAGTTGAACAAACAAAGAAAATAATAAATACAGTTTGCAGTACAAAAACTGCCAAAACTTCAATTATTTTTTTTTCAGCAATCAGTTAAAAGGATTTAGCTGCAAGGTACTGCAAACTATTTGCTTGCTATTAAATCAAACTGGCTATCTTGTCAGTATATCTTGTCAGTATAAGATAATTGAAGAAGAAACCTTCAGAAAGACCTCTAAGACTTTGGTATTGATCATCCTGCGTACAAATATAGGTAGACCTTCAACACTGTATATGCTGTGACTCGTTGAGATTGTCTGTGGTTGGTATTCAGTTGCGTGTATATATAGAGACCAAAAGGTGATCCCCACCTTAGTCTAAATCAATTATTATGAAAGGCAGTGTATGTCCAATGACAGGACTGTAGAAGGGGAGAATAAGACAACCTATATATTTGCTCGTGGTTTCTGTTTGCCTTTTTACTTTCTGCAGAAGTCTATAAGAAGTTAGTCCATCTTGCTAAATATAGCAATCATACACTGGGCCTAAATTTCACTAGAACTTTGTATACATAGTATTGCAGCTTTAATAATGACGGTTTATACCTTTGTATTGCAAGAACATAATATTTTTCTTTCACAGTTTCATTAGTTTTGTTCTAGCTTTAAATTCGTCAATTCTCCCCACTGCTTTGATTTTTCCTAAAAACATTATGCAGAATTCATCACATATAAGGTATGACTGCCTGTTTCTTGGTCTAAAATAAGACCAAGAATTAATTAAGGTTCATTACATCTTTTTATGTAGTATCCCGACTCTTCTAGTAACAGTTCTTTTACCACAACTTCAATTTAAGTGTCATACTCAAAATACAGAAGCAATGAAAACAGTTTTCAAAGTCTTTTCTACTTAGACACTGACTGTATCTATAATGTGAAAACTTTGGTGTTGTTAGTAGAACTTAAATTCAGTGTATCAACTTTTGTAAGAACATTCTAAACATATGTGTTCCAACAGAGAATGAAGCAGCTCAAGTATTTTTTTTAAGTTTCCATCTGTGCATATATATGAGTGAGGGAAGAGAAAGAAACTAAACTAAGGGTATACAAATAACAAAACATCTTATGCTTTGATTCAGAAGGGTTTCCTATCTATGCTTCAATCTACAAACTGAATAATCCTTCCTATTTATCCTGTCTACATATATAATTTTTTGCTTGGTTGAGACCTTCATTTCCTGATATTGAAACTATACCTACATATATGCATCTGATTGAAGAACTATAAAGATAATCTGAAATTTCACTTGCTCTTTATTGAACCTTAATTATACATTAAACTATATCTCTTTCTCACTTTCTCTTCATTACAGTTTTAACACATTGTATTTCTGTTATTGAATCATTGCAAGGAACAATGACATTGCAGCTGGCTCCTCTGTTGCTGGAAAGATTTATCTATAAATGTGTGAAGAAAAATTAAGAAATTTGTATTGCAATTTTGCATTGTCAGTCTCTGGAAGTTTTTTTGCACCTCCTCCTCCACCTTCCCCAGGTGTCTAAAAATATTTTGTTAAGTCTCTACCTTGGAAAACATCACATGGGTAGTGAAATGTAATGTGAAGTTTCCTCTGAAACTGAATCCATTGTCTACAATTAGTGGAGCTGATAAGAGCTAACCTACATAGTGAAAGGAAATAAAAGCACGTGGAAAAAAAAAAGTCTGTAATTGTTCTATCAGGATAGTAGATTTTTATTTAATAGATGATGAAAATGAAGTAGGAAAATTTAAATTTTCCTTCTCATTTTCATTTTACTTTGCACCTTTTAAAGTTTTATTAACAAACAATATGAATAAATAAGTGTCAACCATTAGGTTTGCATTATACAAGTATTTTTATTTTTTATTAAAAATACATTGTCTTTATAAAGTAACCAGAATTTATTGCTTAGATATTCCCAAAATGAGTCATTAATTTGCTCAGCATATTTTACTCCTGAGGTGAAGGTAGGGAGGTTGCTATGAATCAAGTAGACATGGATCCCACTGAAGTAAAAAAAGTGAAGAAAAAATTCTGTGAAGAAAAAATGTTTACAAGTAGATAACCATATTCATTTGCTACTGTCCAATCACCTCAGCAGGTCAACCATTAGTACTTCTATACTGTTTAAGATGTTTACATCACTTTATATCCTGTACTCTTTCAAAGTACACATATAGTGAAATTCCAAATACTTAAAAGCAATGTATAGCTGCAATCCAAGGGTACCAAGGTTAAATCATGTTTGACCAATCTGATAGCTTTCTATGATGTTATAACTGGTTGGTTGGATGAAGGGAGAGCAGCAGATGTCATTTACCTTGACTTCAGCAAGCCTTTTGACACTGTCTCCCATGACATCCTCATTGGGAAACTAAGGAGGTGTGGGCTGTATGAGGGGACAGTGAGGTTGATTTGGAACTGGCTCTGTGACAGTTAATTAATTAATGATCAATCAAGCTGGAGGCCTGTGACCAGTGGTCACAGGGGTCAATACTTGGTCTGGTCCTGTTCAATATATACATCAGTGACGTGGACGGGGGGGGTTTGTTGTTGATACCAAACAGAGGGGTGGCTGACACCCCAGAGGGCCGGGCTGCCATCCAGCAACATCTGGACAGGCTGGAGAGCTGGGCAAGGAAGAACCTCATGAG
>BJBW01002633.1:0-28527 GCA_004320125.1 Scolopax mira | reverse complement strand
CTTTCCTTTCCTTTCCTTTCCTTTCCTTTCCTTTCCTATTACGAGACTACATGTTTTAAAATTAAAACAAAAAAAAAATGTTTCTACATTTTTCTTTCTTTTAAATAATCAAATGCCTGAATAAGGTAACCATATACCACACTTAATATGTTCTACATGAAAACTGATTTCCTGACAACTTTAGAAATGTAGTCATTACCTAACAAGTAGCACATTACAACTCATTGCAATCAATGCAAGGATCTTGCTTTCTTCAGCAATGCATTACGACAGGGGACTATGATGTAAAGGCTAGTGCTGCAGCTATGTATTCTTTTCAAACTGTGTTGGCAGCAGGAGACAACATGTAAATACTTGATTGTGAAAATGATACTAGTGACAAATGTCTAAAAAGTCTGATTTTTTATTTGACTGGCTTATCGAGCACTTTGAAGTTGCACTCTGTTCATATGCAACTAATTTGGTATTTTATTCATACAGGTGTTGGAGTGATGCTATTTTACAATTCAAGTATGTAAACATTAGGCCCAGGAACACTCCCAAGGTTTTTGCCCTGAAATTCAGCACCGGACATGGCCTGACTATGAAGGAGAGAGACTCCAGCACAAACCAGCCTCCTATATTTTAGTTTCCAGAGACATCTGATAAGACATTCATATATTTAGGATGTGTCAAGGCAAAGAATGTAAGCTTGTATGTAGTCATAATGATTAACTTATGACCCATTTGGAGTTTTGGCAATATGTGAAATCTTTCTCATCAGCTGCAGTAGAAAACCTACTTACTAGCACAGATGTTCTGTAGTCATCTCAAATGCTCAGGATGAACAGCTCCCAGCAGTGCCATTGGATATTTTGCAAAACTAAGGTATGCAAAAAACTTTGAGTTGATAAATGAACTTCAACAACAGACTTTTCTTTCTAAGCATTTGTAAATTAATTCTTAAATACTATATTCCCATATATTTTCATATTAAATGTTATTTTTTCAACTAAAATGAACTCAATTTCATGCCCAAAACTGCATTACAGCTTTAATTCAGTTTTGTCTTTATAAATAGATGCAAATGTCTCTATTATCAAAGACGCTTTTCATTGGTCTGAAGAATTTTATTTGGAATTACAGTCTGAAGAAACTTATGGAAACATGCTCAGTGATTTTAACCTATGTGTAGGTGCTTTCAATGTTGGTATTTGGTTTGTAAAATAGACAGCAACAGATTTTCATCCCAGCCCTTCAGAGCTCAAAGTAAATGGTGACATGAACTTCTTTGAGATCAGGTGTTGATCCTCTTATGGCAGAGGCTGTAACAACAGCCTTGGTTTGGCAGTGAGAAAACTTTTGAAGAGTCTGCTGATACGTACCACTCAAAGCAATCATTTACCAATTAAAGCAAATATGCTGTGATAAAAATGCTAAAATTGCTTCTGTGTTGTTGCAGTATTCTGATATTTTTACAGCTCATCTGAATTCTCGTTATAACAACAAGAATCAATAGAAAAAGGCAGACGCTTCATTAGATCATCTTAAAAGTCAATGTGAGTCACCTTTCTGAAAATGTTTTGAGACAGTAGATATCAACAGTGACATTATAAATCAAAGTCATCATAACTAATAGTTTAAGACTTGAGATTAATGAATAGCAGTAAAGTTTTCCCTGTTCTCCTTCATTATAATACTCATTTTCCTTTGATATTCAATATGCAACTCAGGTAATGTCTTGCTTATTTTTATTATTGGTGAAATTTATGCATAATAAATTTTTAGGGTGTTGTTTTTTTAAAAATATAATTACATGTCTTTCAATATTAGAGCTGTTGGGGCAATGAAATGTCTTCACAATGTTTTAGGAGAACAGATTATTGTAAAAGTCAGATTTTTATCATAACTTTTACCCTGATTTTTAGGAAAATAATTTTTTGAAGGAACAAACTACAGTTTCTTTTACCCCAAAATCATAGAATCATAGAACGGTTTGGATCAGAAGGAATCTTTAAAGACCATCTAATTCCAACTCCCATGACCTGGGCAGGGACATCTTTCACTAGATCAGGTCACTCAAACCCCATCCAACATGGCCTTTAACACTTCCAGGGAAGGGGCATCCACTACTATTCTAGGCAATCTATTCTGGGAAATCTGTTCCAGTGTCTTACCACCCTAACAGCATTTTCCTTTCCAATATGTGTAGCGTAATTTGTGGTGGATCGAGAAATAAGTACATGACTCCAATGCCTCCTCCTGTAATGCTCCGAATGCACAGGTCACCCAATTACTTACTGGTTTTGATCATTTCATCCCACCTTTTCATCTACTGTCGCTATTTACTTCATTTTATTTTTAAGTTGCTGTGTTTACTAATCTACATGTAAATATTTTCACTTCTTTCTACCAATCAAACTTAGTTCCCCTTTCTTACAGTCAAGGTTTATAAAGGTTAGTACATAAACATTTGTTGCTGGCAAGGTCATGGTGCCAAAGGAGAGCTCTGGGAACTCAGTACTTTGTTCTACTGGGAAGCCAAGATCTGGACAAGATTTGGTCCCATCTGGGCTCAGTAGAAGAGAATGATCACCTCCTTCTATCTGCTGGATCCATTCTTGCTAATTCCCTGAGGGTATGTTCCACACCATGTCCATCAGGACCCTCAGGTCCTTTTTCATGAAGCTGCTTTTCAGTCAGACAGTCTGCAGTGTGTTCTGGTGCATGGCGCTATTCCTCCCAGGTGCATGACTTCATTTAATATTTTTTTTTTAAATTCATGAGGTCCCTCTGAATGCCATCCCTGTTCTCCAGCATACCAAATTCTGCTGTGCAAATCTGGTTGTTCCTACTGTCCAGATTTTAAGAAGTCACAATTTTGACTTCTGAGAGATATCACTAGTGTCCAGTGGACTTTGTACTGCTGATTATTACCCTTTGAGCAATGGGAAAGCAAATTTTTCATTCTCTTCTACTCGGTTGCTCTGTTTCACTGAGTTCCTGTTTGACCAGTTTAGCTATAAGATTACTATGGGGGACCATGTCAAAGGCCCTGCTGAAATTAAGATATATAACATCCACTGCTTTCCTCTTGTTCACAGAGCTCATTTAAACAGAGAGGGCAACTGGGTTGGTGAAGTACGATTTTGCTCTTAATGTAGTCTCAGGATAGACTTAAAGATGATTAAGGATAAATCATCTCTATTGCATTCCTAATGTATGCACATGTATTCCTGGAAAACTATTAATATTTGTAGTGAAGAAACTCTGGAAACCTAGAAAAAACAGTGATTACAGTGCAACAAGATCTCTGTATGTGCCATGATTCAAGCAGGTGTCTTTATAAAGGGATTATCTAGCCTTTACACTCAGTAAATTAACCACTGATTTATATCAGCTTTATTAAAATTTTGTAAGCTTTTATTGCACTGTATGATGCATCATATTTTACACAGGAAATAGAACACTGTCTCTTTTTCTTTGTTTAATTTCTTGTTCTTTCTCACTCTTGAAACAACACTATCTGAGACAATGCATCAGATATGATTGTAAACATAGGAGGTAAACAAGCATTTCCTCTTTTTTTCAGTGGCTTTGCACACAAATGAAAAACCACGTTACCCTTCTACCTTTTATATCGTGTTTTATTCACCAATAAAACATGGCAGGCAAGTATGAAATAATAAAGAAGGTAGCATGTTTCATGTGAGCATACTCCCAGTGGCAGTGGAAACCCCTCTGCTTTCAACTGAAACCAGTGGTTTCACAGTTTTTGGAATCCATCCAATGATAAATTTATTTAAATTTAAAAGCTGCAAGAAGAGGTTCAAGATTTGCAAAACACATTTTTTATATATTGTTATTAACAGAAACTCAGATTTTTATTTTTCCAAGACATTAATTAAACATATAGAAAAAGTGACTGACTTCCCTATACAGTGGTATATTTTATTTTAAAAAAAGTTATATTCACTATTAAGTTGTTTTTATAACTTCCATATTACTCATCATAATGCTCTTTGGAAATTGCATTTTCTTAAAACTATGCTGGTATTTGGAGTTCTGTTAGGAGCCTATCAAAGTAAATTACAATGATGTTTATAACAGTGTTAATGGTCTTTACATCAGACTCACTGAAAGTGAATATTTTTTTTTGAATGTTGTACATAAGAGTGCAAGTGATGTACTGCAACAAAGGTTTGGTCTTTCTTGAAAAGAACAAAGATGTATTTGATTTTGCAACATGAAAATCTGAAGGGGCAGTATTTACTGACCTAGAAAAGAAAGAGGATCCAAATTATGCCATCAAGTCACTGTAGGAGCCTTTTTCTTTCTCCTGGAGTGAGTAAATTGGCTAAATGCCATTTTTCTGGTGTATTAGCTCTGGCTGAGAGACTCACAGGAGGAGAGGGGGACAAAATAGGGTGAAAATCTCATGGTGTGAGATAGAGCAGACAGGGAGATTGCTTACCAGTTAACGTCATGGGCAAAGCATTATTTCTATTTATCACTGGTTAAAGTAGATTGGAGTAGTGAGAAACTCCAAAGACAAACATTAAAATAATTTTTCACAGCTCAGCTTCAGTCATTCAGACTCCTCTTGAGTCTGAATGGTGCTGCACCTTCAATGGTGCAGGGAGGGATGTACGTTGAGGTGAGTTAATACATATCATTTTCATTCTGCTTCTTCTTCCCTCTGACTTTCCCCTTTTCCAGTGTGAGTTCTCCCACAGGCTGAAGTCCTTCAGGAAAGAAATCTGTTCCAGTGTGGGCTCTCCACAGGCTGCAGTTCCTCCAGGACATATCCATCTGCTCCAGTGTGGAGTCCTTTCACAGGCTGCAGGGAAATACCTGCTCCACCATGATCCTCTCCACAGGCTGCAGGGAATACCAGCTCTAGTGCCTGGAGCATCTCCTCCTCCTCCTTCTTCTCTGACCTTGGTGTTTACACCATAGTTTCTCAGTCTTTTCAGTTCCCTTTGTCTCTGCCTGTCCAGCATTTTCTGCCCTTTCTTAAATATGCTTTTCCCACAGAGCAGTCCCCCTGTTGCAAAAACCTTGCCATCTATACCCAATACAGTGATAATTCTGAATAACCAAGCACTGAAGTGAGATGATTTCCAGGAAGCAGGAACAGGACAGTGTGCAGTTCTCCTATCTGTAGGAGTGACGCTGGACTGACATTTAGGCCCTAACTGAATAGCTATAGGAATCCCACTTTGCCTCCTGACGTGGTAATAAAGTCTGTCATTTTTCACACTGATTAGGAGTTTAAATTATTGGAGGATTACTCAGTTATTTTTATCAGTATTTAGATGCTGAGAGATTCAGAGAGACAATTAGTGGGATTTTAAGAAGTATCAGCCAGATAGGTGCATGTGGATATTCCCTCAGGAATGAATGTTTAGGCCTATTATTTAGGCAATAAAATCACCGCATTTTCTAAATAATCATTCTAGAGGGAACTCCAACAGACATCTACAGACAGTTATTTCTACTCCCCAATTCTTATGGGAAAGATATACATAGCCATTTCCAAAATCCTTATTAATGAAAAGATTCTTTGTGTTTCTTCAGTTCTTTATGTTCCTTCATCTTTCATCTTTTACTCTGGTATTGATAATAAATACATAGTTGAAAATGCAGTACATTCAAGTTGAATCTTATTTAACTGTGTATGTAAAGTTGGGTATTTAAAGCTTCCATGTTTTTACCTCCAAAATGAGATGGCAGATTTAAATGAGAACAGGCTAAAAATCTGAGAAAGTAAAACTAACCCTTATTTAAAAAAAGAGAAGAATCCTGCTATATCTCTGTAATGAGGTGTTTACAACTTCTTTTTGCAAAGCAAATTTCACTGGAAATCAAAATCCCAGTTATTCATATTGAAGTCAAGGAAATTTTCCAGGCTGTGATTCAATGAAATACCCAGTTTCAAGCATACACTTATATTAGTTCTTGCTCAGCGAAACTGGTAGAGATAATGATAAATCAATATAAGCAACAATTTAAACCCTGTTGACTTCACTGAACAGTTAGGTTGCATTGGAACTGCTATTTTTGGGAACTCACATAATACTTTGGGTAAATCATTGTAACTTCTTCATGACAGTTTATACTACTTGGAAATGTAGCCCATATTCCTAATGGTATTCAGAATAACTGAAGTCAAAAGAATGTCCTAAGCACTCTCGTCAACTTCAGTGGCTTAATATTAGGCATATAACTAAGTATTCTTCTGTTTCCTAGAGAGACTAGTCAGTCCTTGTAAAGATATGCTACAGCACAGAGCTGTCTTCAAAGTTCTAGTAGTATAGACTTTTTTCATAGATTTTCAAACTAGATTTTAAAAGACATAGTCCAAAATGCACACAATTATGTGTAAATTTGTTTTGTAGATGGAAAATATGGGATGTACACAAACAGTACATTCTGCATTTTTAATTACTTTTGAGATAATATATTCATTATTTTTGGGCTTTTCAACCTCCACACTATGTTATTTTTCTAAATCCTTTATCTTCCTATTTGAATTTGATGCTTAATGCATAGTAGATGCATTAACACATGATAAACACATACAAACCAACCACTATTATGGAATATATATGTGACTTCATGAATGACAATTTACCTTTAAGTATTATGATTATGAATCTATTAAGTGATCTTAGCTGCCAGCCTCACCTGGGATCCCTACCCTACATCCTCTGTCCCCTTTTTATGGGAGTTCCATGCAAGCCCTAGCATGGGCATCCATCCTGGCTTGAGCTATGCTGTAGATGTTACTCTGCCCAGCCTTATTCCCTGTTGCCCTGGTCTTCCTGGAAGGCCTCCCCAGACCTGTCTCCTGGGTTCTGGCTTTGTGCTGACTCTGGCCATGTCTGGGCTCCATGTATGGGTCCCAGTGACAGGCTACCTCAACTTCTCTGGGACCATCAGTGGATCCGCCCTCTGGCACCACCCTGGCTCTGCTCAGACTGTGGGATGGCACTCTGTTGGTGAGAACAAAGGTGAGACACCTGTTGGTGAGGACTCTGTCTCTGCAATAGGGACCCCTGGTTCTTGGCTTGTTCTTTCCTGTGTAGCAGCCCTGCTGGTGCTGCTCCCCAACACTAAGTTTCTCATGGCTATCAAAACACCTGGTTGAATAATTTCCAAAACATTTTCCCATCTGAGCATTCTGTTTCCAGGAAAATTACGTTTTCCTTGGGAACAAGTTGGTTCCTGTGCATTTTTAATGGAAACCAGGCAGGCAGAGAGGCTTCCCTTCTACACCTTGCCTGCCAGCTGGCATTACGGGGCTGATTGGGCAGCATGCCCATCTCACTGGACTTCACAGCTTTCAGGATGTCCAGTTACCCTATTTCCCATCTGGCAGGCTGCTCCAATTGCCTGGCTTCCTGGCTAACTTTCTGACTGGATAGCCAACTCCCTGTTCAAAAGTTCTTGAAACAGGATCTATGTGGTCTCAAAACAATCATTAGATTTTGTGCAATAAAGTTATGCAGTAAAGCAAAGTTTTCTTTCTTTCTAAAGAGGAAAACAGAAATAAAAAATAGACAGTTGTCAACAGAACAAAAATTGCACTTCCATTACCTCTTTAGTTTTCACAGCGGTCTCTGTACAAAGCAAAGGGACTACCATGGCAACATTACTTGTATTAGCAAAGCTAAAGGACTATATAATCCATTCTTCCCTCACTTAGTGTATTCAATCCATTTTTTTTACACTTAAAAGGGAAAAAAAAAGCTTCAAAAACTTACTCTGAAACGTTAAAAATGTTTAGGATAATTTCTTCTGGGTTTTGAGATGATGTCATTAGTGAAATTAAGAATACATTTAGAAATATTTTTATGTAGTGCTCTGTCTGAGAGCACTAAGAAATTGGGACATTGGTTTTATTTGTTGAGTGTTATAATTTTATATACATATATATAAAAAAATAAATCCATGCACCCACACGTACATACATACAATGCACCTTAGACAAGGAGCAAGCCTTAGAGCCTGATGTAAAATGAAGCTCCAAGGCCAGTGGGCTTGGATGGAGGCCTAGATAAAGATGCTCAGGACACTTAAGTGCACTCAGGGCCCTGAAAAACAAAGGTCTCAGCCCAGGGAGGTTGCCAAAGGGCTATTTCGTGGGTTATCCTACAAGAACTCTTTCCAAATTGGTCTTTGTCATGTCTCATGACAGAGGTTGCGACCTGGGCCAGAGCCAAGGCACCGAGAAATCTGAGACTCAATGGAACAGTGAGGCTAAACAGAGGTTTTCAAAGTAAAGTGAGAACTGTAGTGGGAACACTCCCCCAAAGCTGCCTTTGCACAGAGGGCTTCTTATGGCTCTGTGATTTAAGCATCTTATATGGGATAGACCTTCGTCTAGGTCAGTTTTTTTTTTTTCTGTTCTGTATATCTACTGTTGAAATAAATAAATAAAAAAAAGTTGCCTAGTTTTTTCGAAGGAGATAGATATGTATATTTGGGGAAGGATTCAATTTTCTGGGTACCTATGAGAGTCTGCAGACAAATGTATTCTTCCTTCTTCTGGACTTGCATGTGTCTGGATACTTGGTTCTAGTGATTTTCACTGGATAGAGTTAATTTTCTTTTTAGTAGTTCATATGGTGCTCCATTTTTTATTTCTGACCAAAACTGCTGGTAACACACCACTGTTTTAGTTATTGCTGCGCAATGCCTACAGAGCGTGAAGTCTCTTTCTGTTTTTCACACTGCCCAACCAGTGAGCTGGCTGGTTGTGCACAAGAAGCTGGGAGAGGACACAGCTGGGACTTCTGACCTCAACTGAACAAAGGGATATTCCATACCATGTGACATCACGCTCAACAATAAAAGCTGAGGAAAGGAGGAAAAGGAAGTGTTTGGAATTAATGACATTTGTCTTCTGAAGTCACCATTAGGAATGATGAAAAACTACTTTCCCAGAAACATCTAAATACCCACCTGCTGATGGGAAGTAGTGAATAAATTCCTTATTTTGTTTTGCTTTACCTATCAAACTGTCTTTATCTCAACCTGTGAATTTTTCCCCCATCTCACTGTAGAGGAATGAGTGAGTGGCTGTGTGTGGATGAATTTCCTTCTGGGGTGTAACCCACAACACAAGTCACATAAGCAATAGCTTCAGCTACTTTGCTTGTAACCAGTCTTGTCTCCTAAACAAGGTTTCTGCATGTCTTAACAACATGTATCAGTGCTGGCACACTTGGGATTTTGAATAACAACAAAACAGGAGATGCAGGGTATGAGTTTAAGACAAATTTATGCTAACTTTGTGGTATGAGACTTTGGGTTAGTAAGAGCTTTAAGAGTGAATAGCCCACATATTTTCTTGAAGTAAGCACATCAAAATCAAGAGACATCTCTTAAGACATGTATTATTGGGACAGAAATTAATGATTTCTTAAAAGACAAATCTTTGATCTCACGAGTGAGACAAAATCACAAATGTGCCTTCTACCTCTTAGTGCCCATGTCTATTGATCTGACCCAGTCTTATTTTAAGTTCAATACTATGACTTTACAGTTATAAGGAAATGCAAGATATTTCTTCTGAATTCAAAATCTCTACTCTTTCCATAATGCAGAGGTTTGTCTGGGATTTTGTTTACACATGATTCTAAGCACTCCTAGATGTACTTGCTCAACTGCTATAAATTAGTATCTTCTGAAACCAGATTGCAGCAGCTAGGATTGTGGCAAGCAGCTTCTTTCTCTGCTGTTTGATGACATCCTTTCCACAAAAGTAACATACAATGCATATCAAGACTCTAAACAAAGAAATTTGTTATAGCATTCACTGCACTGAATTTCAGCTTCTTTCCCTTCCCTGAAAGCTCCCTAGGCTTGTTCTCTACTAAACAAAGATGGAAGATATCAGATGGCTGTTTCTGGATGGTTTGAATAGCAGAAGTCACAGACATTTGTCTAAGAATGTGCAATTTGTTATCAGTAGGTAGCCTCTAGACCAACCTATATAAGAACTGTATAGTTCCCTTGCCTCTAATGGTTTAGATCAAAGGTCCATTTAGTCCAGTGGCAGGCAATGAATGCTTGGGAAGAACATTAGACCACAGAATCTATCTATTGACATTTCCCTAGGACACACTCCTACTTGGTAATTTGTCTCGGAGCTTAGCGGCCACAAATCTATGCTGTTTTAGGTGAGTGTGTCAATCAACCAATGTAGGAGCCATGATATTAGAGTAAAAACTAAATTCTGAGGGTTTTTCTGCTTTTGCCCATTTCTATGAAAACAATGCTGATAGGTAGACACTTGGTGCAATCTTCTTGTAGGCTGTCACATTCAGGAAGCTAAGCCTTGGACTCCTAGCCATTTTATAGAGAAATGGGTAAGGTTACTACCTCAGTACTATGTTTGGTAATAAATACTTGCCTGCCCCAAAGAATCCTTTTAGGAATTGCCCTCTCTCCTTCGATGAGGTGCCAATAACCATCCCGTTGAACACTTTTCACACTCTGTGTAAATATTCTTTTTTTCTTTTTGTTTCTCCTACCACTCTTCTAAGTACTTCTCCCTTCCCATAAGAAAGGTGGATTACTCTAATCCATCCTGCTTACATATTTACTATTGATTAGCTTAATCCAATAAAAATTACTAAGCTTAAGTAAGTCAAGGGATATAAAGTGGCAAGTAAACAGTTCATTTTATGAAGGAGCAAGAAGATAATAACTGAAATATTCTGTTGGAACCATTTCACTTGATCAGTCCAAATTCTACCAAATTAGCAGATGGAAAGAGCATTCTAAATGAGTGAAAATCTGTCCTTTGTGCTTTTATGATCTTGGGAATAAAACATTTATTCTGATGCTGACTATCTTGAAAAATTACTGGGAAAAGATAATGCAGTATAACTGCTACAAAACAAAGCTTAGGGCACAGAAGAAGAATACAAATTTTAGAATCCCTAGCTTTAGAATGAAGTCTAAATTTATCATCACAATGATGTGATGATAAACCTGCAGTCCTCTTCCTTTAGTTTTTACAAAATCAGAGGATGAGAAGAAAATAATTCCAAGACATACAAGGGAAGTAATGTTGAATTCATAAATGTAATATATGAACAGTATTTTCTATAATATTAGAATAACTCAGTTCTTTAAATTTATACTTAATTATTATAATTATTATTTATACTTATTTATACTTTATAAATTAATGTAAATTTAAATTTTGAAGATTTAATTTCCTTAGAATATGACATGACACTCAAACCTGATGGAAAATGCTGTCGCTGAGCTTTTTTGTTTCTCTCTTTTCTTCAGAGTAGTATTCTATGAATTTATTGCAGTAATCCCATCTTCTTTATTATATGCTTTATCATCTGCATCACCACAGTACAGAGCTGAGGTAATCCAATGTAAATCACTGAAGTTACATGAATATTACACTTGCATTGATAAGGAGAAAACAGATATTCTTTCTAAATAAAGGAAACTGGGTTAAAATGAAGTGGAGATTCTGAATGGACATCAAAGAATGATTGGGAAAAACTCTTAATGTAAATTTCTAAAAGTAAGAAATCAGGTGTCTGGAAACTCAAAAGTCAGATGACATTTAAAAGACAGCCAAACATTTTAAAGATGTGAAGTGCATAGCTTATGCTGCTAAATTTATGAATGAACTCAATCGAATAATGGAGTAATGCCTTGTTAGATGAAACTACTTATAATGCACTTGCTGAATTTTGGGTTGGGTTTTTTTTTGTGCATATGTCTTTGGTTTGGTTTGGTTTCTTGCTGTAATAATGTTTGATATTAAGTTTGAAAGACCTGTTTAACCTCATTGTAGCAATTTTAAAACAATTTTATTCAGCATACTCTTTTGAGATGTTCATATTAGTGAAGGAATTATTATGGCCAGTTTAATCAATTCTTCATAAGAACAGCTAAAATGAAGAATGTGAGATCTAATAAAGGAATTAGATGACTACTATTATCCAAATCTGGTGCTGTATCCAAATCCTGTTTTTTGGAAGGTCTAGCATCATACTGCTGCTAGAAAGTTAGACAGCTGAAAGAAAACTTAGAATTGCTTCTTCCCAAGCTTACCAGAAGTATAGCTTTATGGATTTTATCACTGAAATGCACAGGAGACACCTTTTTATCACTACCTTAAGCTGTTAGTATATGCAAAGGAATTAGGAGAAAAATCTTGTATGCACAGAAACTGACCTACTTACATTTAGTGGTCTATGTTAAATATAAAAAAGCACACTCTGCTGAAGGTATTATATTCCTTGAGAAATACTAGCACCTCTTCTAAACTATTTTTCATTTATTCATGATGAGATTGTTCTCTTCCAACATGTTGATGTTTGATACTGCAATTTTTGTAACACAGATGGCTCCTAAGCATCGCAATAAATTATATGAAAAACAGAGTGCAGCAGAGGAAAAACAGAAACAGAACATAACACTGGAGAAAGGGTCAAATTTTTAAAACTGTAACAAGGGTTGGAAATACTCATTTATGGATGCTGTTTGTGAGTTAAAAATAATTTCAGTATGAAAGTTTGTGTTGCAGAGTTGCCATCATGAAGATAATAAAGATGTAGCAAAGCTATGCAGGGAGAAAATTAGGAGAGCTGAAGCGCAGCTACAGCTCAACCTTGCTACAGCCGTTAAGGATAATAAAAAATGTTTCTATAAATTCATTAACAACAAAAGGAGGATTAAGGAAAATCTCCCTCCTTTATTGGATGCAGAGGGAAACATAGCCACGAAGGATGAGGAAAAGGCTGAGGTGTTCAAAGCCTACTTTGCGCCGGTCTTCAGCAGTGGAACTAACTGTTCCCTGGACACCCAGCCTCATGAGCTAGGAGACAGGGAGGGGAAGCAGAATGAGGGCATCACAATTAAAGAGGAAGAGATCAGTGACCTGCTATTCTGCTTTGATTCACACAAGTCTATGGGACTGGATGGGCTACACCCAAGAGTGCTGAAAGAGTTGGCAAACGTGTTTGCCAAACCACTTTCCATCATTTACATGTGGCTAACTGGGGAGGTCCCAATAGACTGGAAGGTGGCAAATGTAACACTCATCTACAAGAAAGGGAAAAAGGAGGATCCAGAAAACTATAGACCTGTCAGTCTGACCTCGATACCAGGGAAGGTCATGGAACAGGTGATCTTGAGAGCCATCACAAGCCACATAATGGACACCCATGGGATCAGACCTAGTCAGCATGGGTTTATGAAAGGCAGGTCATGTCTGATGAACCTGATCTCCTTCTATGACAAGATGACCCGATTATTGGATGAGGGAAAGGCTGTAGATATTGTGTACCTGGACTTTCAAAAAGCATTCGATACTGCCATAGAATTCTTGTGGAAAAACTGCCTCCACATGGCCTGAATGGGCATATGATCCACTGGATTAAGCACTGGCTGGCTGGAAGGTCCCAAAGAGTGATGCTCAATGGAATTAAATTCAGCTGGTGGCTGGTCACAAGTGGTGTGCCTCAGGGCTCAGTGTTGGGACCGTTTCTGTTTAACATCTTATTGATGATCTTGATAAGGACATAGGGTGTATTACCAGCAAGTTCACAGATGACACCAAGTTAAGCAGCAGTGTTGATTCACATGAGGATAGGGAAGCTCTATAAGGATACTTAGATAGTTTGATCATTGGGCCAACATTAATGGTATGAGCTTCAACAAGGCCAAGTGCCAGGTCCTGCACTTGGGCCACAATAACCCCATGCACCACTACAGCCTTGGGGAAGTGTGGCTGGAAAGCTGCCTGGCAGAAAAAGACCTGGGTGTTCTAATTGACAAGTGGCTGAAGATGAGCTGGCAGTGTGTCCAAGTGGCCAAGAAAGCCAATGGCATGCTGGCTACTATTAGAAACAATGTGACCAGAAGAAGTAGGGAGGTGATTATCCACCTGTACTCAGCACTGGTGAGGCCACACCTTGAGTATTGTGTCCAGTTCTGGGCACCTCAATACAAGAGAGATATCAAGGTGCTGGAGCGAGTGCAGAGGAGGGCAATGAAGCTGCCCTCCCAGGGCAGCTGAAGGGCCTGGAGCATAAATCTTATGAAGAGCAGTTGAAGGAGCTGGGGCTGTTTATTTTGAGGAAGAGGAAGCTGAGGGGGAGACCTCGTCACTCTCTACATTTATGTATCATCACATGAATAATTACACTGCTTTAAGTCCATAGAACACCAAGTCCCGTACCCAGGCCTTGGATATTCCCAGGTGCTGACGTATTCCTGCTCATCAGCTAGCTAGTCCACGCTTGAAATTTGCTAGCAACTAAGAAAAACACACTCTGATTTGGGTTGGATTCATTTCTCAAATCAGACATATAAAGCTGTTTGAACATAAACTTCTAGTGCCATTATACCATTGCTTACTATGCTGTGACTGACAACTGTTTATCTAGAAGAATGTGATCAGGATATCACTGTGTTGAGGTACTTCTGTTTGGGTAACTGAGTCATTCTGCTAAATTTAGGTAATTACAACAAAAACGATTACACGTGGGCTAGGCATCTAAGCTCCTGCTACAGGCACTAGCTGTCTAGTCAATACAGTCAATGGAGACAGAGAGCTATTCAGCTCCTTCAAAGGAGGTACCTACTTTAGGAAGAGATAAATAGATCTCTAGACTCCATTGACTGTACTGGCTACATCTTCATTGACTATGTGAGAGCTTATACATGTTGTAAACTATGTTGTTATCACAAGATATCTGAATCTGAAGCTAAATTCTATGCTCAAAGACACTTGGAAATTTACATTTTTTTAAAAAAAACCCAAAACACTACTGATCTGTAGGGGTTTTTAAGCAAATGTTTGGCCTGAATGAGCTGTACTAGCATATTTTGGATAAATATTACTATAACACATATTGAACAAGTCATGAATCCAAAAGATATTTCAGTGAATTTTATCCCAAGTGTTAATATCTAATTCTATATTTTTTAGAACGTTTTATACTAATGAAAAATTTTGTATGCATATCTTTTCTGAATTTTATGCTTATGGATCTAAAAGCATTTTGAGTCTGAATTAAGAATCAAACTCCAATAGTAAACATTAGTTAAATATAGTTAACTTTTCTAAATTTGTATTTTCTAGAATACAAAGTGGCAAGAAAACTTGTTTTCTCAAAACTTTCCTTTTGCTTCTGTCATAAACAAGTTGTTTTGCATTTTGTTATTTTTTCATATTTGTGAGTTAGATACAATTAATAATTAGTACATCTAATATTCTAAAACTACTGCTTTTGACATAGGTTAATATTAGATAATTGTGTGGAATACTAGCTTTAAAAAAGTGCAGTATGAATACAGACTATGAAATAACATGCCATTATTGCTCCATTTCAAGTATCACTATGCTGCTTTAGAGAGGAGATCTCTTTTGCAGGAGAGATGGGGAGGGACTCTTTATCAGGGAGTGCAGCAACAGGACAAGGGGTAATGGTTTTAAACTGAAAGAGGGCAGATTTAGATTAGATACTAGGAAGAAATTCTGTACTGGTGAAACAAAGAACAGGTTGTCCAAGTAAGCTGTGGATGAGGTGAGCTCTGGAGGTGTTCAAGGCCAGGCTGAATGGGGCTTTGAGCAAACTGGTTTAGTGGGAGCCCTTCCTGCCCATGTCAGGGGGATTGGAACTTGATGATCTTCAAGGTCCCTTCCAGCTCTAACCATTCTATGATTCTGTGATTCTGTGAATAATGCCTCTGCAATCAGGGGCATATTTCATGCTGCTACTTGATCGTGCTCTTTAGTTTCAGTCAATATAGTTGTGTTGAAATGGAATATCCCTTTTTTATTTATATTTTAACTAATTCTAAAACAAAAATACTTGTGTTGGTTTCATTTTGAACCTTCAAGGAAACCTTAAGTAGATTAGATAATTGATCAACATCAAGGAAATAATTCAAACCATACTTAAATCAACCAGATAAAAAACTGCGGGACCAGATGGGATGTATATAGGTGCTAAAGGACCTGGCCAAATTCACAGTAAGTTCACTGTCTGCCATCTTTGAAAGGGCATGGGAGCTGTGAACATTCTGAGTGAGGGGTAAAAGACAAACATCACACCCACCCTCGAGAAGAGGAAGAATAATTTAGACAGGCTGGTCAAGATCCCTTAGTCTCTGGAAAGGTTATGGTCAAATCTTCCCTGACACCTTTTCCAAACACATAAAGCAGATGATTGCTACAAAGCAAGTCAACTACACACTGGGATATATTGGAAGGCGTATGGCCACCATGCGGAAGAGATTCTTCCTCTCCATTTGAAATTGCATTTACCTCTTTCCCTTTTACATGTGAAACCACAACTGGATAGTATTGGGCTCCTTGGAAAAAAAAATTGTCAAGCTGGTCAGCTGTTAGATTTGCTTAGTCTGGAGAAAGAAGGTTAAGGGAGATCTCATTTCTTTCTACAGCTACCTAAAAGGAGGGTGTAGAAGAGATTAGTGGTTAGAAACATACAGTGGAAGATTGAGAGGCAATAGACACATCTAAGAATTTTGTCATGAAAAAGATACTGAACTTGTACTTCTCCCTTTTTTTTTTTTTTTTTATTTTTTCCCTAAAGGAGAAAAGAATGTCTTTATTAGACCAACTGCTATCACCTGTGAAAAAACAATCTTTATACAGATAAGTCTTTCGTTAAATTGTAATGACATTAGGCTGTGCTCCAGGGCTTTGACTTTCCAGTCTTCTAGAATGGACATTTACTGAAGAATAACACAACTTCAACAAGGTGATGTATGAGAGGATAATTGTTGCTCTCTATGGAAGCAAGAATTTGGAAAGTATGTAGGTCTCACTGTTGCAGAGTTGAGATGTGGGCAAAGCACACATTTTAGAATTCAATATTTTTGGCAGTTTCTCTAGACTAAAAATAACCTTAGTTGGTCTAGTAAAAGGTACCACTTTTCGCTCATATACTTGTATTATATCTAACTTTAACCCATCAAAGTTATTGAAATACTGTCATTGCTCCTGTTGGATCTGGCAAAGGCAACAGAAAAGGCAGCTGACTGAAATTCAAGGTAAAACTTCACTGGTTTAAAAGCAACAGCATCTCTTATCACTGACTGAATGAGGAGTGAGTTTGGACTTCAGAAATTTTGGGTTTAGTATCATGAAGTACAATCACAAGAGACTTAATGATGAGAATCTCTGCTATTATTAGATCATTATTAGATTTAATTAATAATCTAGATTTAATTATAATCCAGCAATACAGTTGTTTCCACAGCATCTGGGAAACATATTTTTTTTAGAAACATGATACAGGGTCTGTCCTTTTTACTGGAAACAGTTTATTTTCCATCAACTTTTAAAAAACGTTGTTAAAACCATACTTTCAGGTAGTTAATCTAATGAAGTATTATATAAACTTCATTTAGAGGAAAGAATTCCTTTGTACAAATAAATGTCTCTGTATTTGGTCACTTTTATGGAGAATCACTTAGTCAAAGGGGACTACAAGAACAAAGAAAGGGAAAAAAAGATATGTTAATCAAAGTCTGAAAATATAGGATATATAAATATAAAGGAAGCTGGAAGTCAATACTTTTAGCAATTTTGTTTTGTTCATCTTCTGACAAATAAGAAACTGTCTATTTTATGGCGTCCATAAAAACAATTAATCTTTTCGTTGACATAAAAAATCACAGCAGGTCTACCATGTGAGGTGTACACCAGAGATGTAAAGCTGTATAATTAAGTATGAGCAGCTCTTGATCAGAAGTTTAGTGAGTTCAGGCAAAAAGACTAAGCATCAAATGGAATGGAAAATTCTATTATGTATTGGGTTTTGAGTAACGAACTTCTACCTACAATTAAGTTTGGAAGCTAGGTGTCATCTTTATACCACTCATCTCAGAAAGATCTTTTCTATTACTTTACTCCCTGGATGCAACCACACTGCAGGAGGTTGCCGCTAGTGATGTGGAACATGTAGTTTTGTTAGACAATTTCTTTTAAAAATTCTGATGTAGGCAGGAACACAGAGATAAGCTTTATAAGTAAGTGATCCAAGTACCAGCTTCGTGTTTTAACCTTTAACACGCCTTCATTCACATTTAAACACCTCATTCAATTCAAACACATGAGAACGCTAAGGAAGATGAAAGAATGGCTAAAGGTTGTAAAAGCATAATAAAAATCTAGCTGCAGTTTCAAATGTAAGTATTAGACATAAAGGAATTGTTGTCTAAATCTAGGCACATTCCTGGTGAGGTATGGATGAAAAGGCAGAGGTAGAGCAAAGACAGTGCTATTTTTTCTTTCTGCTTCATTGTGTGAAAATTTTATTATATAGTTTGTTTTGACTTCAGAGAAAATATATTAAAATTTGCAGAGAGTCTGAAACAGTAATTCTTAGATATGAGCTGTTCCGTTTACTTCAAGAATTGCCAGCATTCCAACTGCCAGTATTCTCAATCCAAAATTGATAGTCTGACAGTGCTACCCTAAATCTACTGTTCTTATGATGTTAATTTTCTCTGCATACACAGAGTCCCCACAATCTGAACAGAACAGAAGAGAACAGAACCCCCCCACACCCCCCGAACAGAAACACTTTGAACTAGAGAGGACTGTTAACTGTTTCAAAGGCCACTGTAGCATGGAAGAAATGAGATGTGCCATATTATTTTTGGATGTATATCAATTTTCCCAAGATATTCTGGCAGAAGGTCAAGGAAAGATTAGGTCATTAAGAGAAATGGATGTTTGATAACATATAACAAGGCTGAACACAGGTATGGATTAGGACTCAACCAAGGATAATCTGTCTATAGTCAGGATTATGTATGGTTTCTCCCTATTGAAGATGATATCCAACCTTCTATAACAACTCTTTTGAAGACTGTTTCCCATGTCTTGATGGATGTTTTCATCCACATCTCACCGTTTTCTCCCATTCTAATCCCCTGCAATTTTATATACATTATTTCATTTTAGTGTTACTGCATTCTTTGGAAGCTGGGTGTTGAATTTCATAGGATATATTTACAGAGTGGAGTGTCTTGAACAGTATCCTATGCTGGATATTATCTTTTCATGCAACTAATCAGAAATGAAAAAAATATTTCAAGTAAATATTTGTTAGGACATTTTCTGTTTGAATAAGATAGACTGTAGCATGTAATTTTCAATATGAAATGGCTAAAGAATAGAAGAATTACATTTTCAGCATTTTCAGTATTATACTTTATAATAATTTCTAAGTAAAACTTTAGTTTTCCCTAGCATGTAGATAATAACAGATTTCTGTGGTTTCATTCGAAACATAGAATATGTACAGTTTAGAGTCAGTTAAAATTCTAAAGATTTATGAATGAATAGATGGAGACTGAATTTTGGTCAGGTGAGTACAGTATTTTTTTACTGTGTGAATTCTTCAGAACCACCAAAACCAAAAGCCTAACCACTTACATAACACTATGCACATGAGCCCCTTTTCTGTCTTGAGGTGAAGAACATCTGCAAATTTATATTGTGTTGGGGTTTTTTTTGTTGTTTTGTTGTGGATTTTTTTAATGAATTTGGATTTGTAAATTTACATTCTAATGCATGTTGACAGAAAGTCAAAATTTTCATCAGGATTTTCTTTTGATGAGTAAGAGTAAGGTAGTCAGGCTGGTAAAATGGCTGTTCCCTAACTCATGTCAATCTCAGCAATATCTGAGATTAGCTTTACCTGGACAATGATAACTATACTTTCTGTGTTTCCAGTGATGAGAATAATTCCTGTAGTAATAATGCAGTAATGTCTTCCATAGAAATGACATATTTTTTTAATATTAAAGAACAATTAAAACAAAAAGAAAAAAATATCTCTTGATAAATAACTGCAAGAAGTCTCTTTTTTCTTGCATTACATGTTTCTTAAATTCATGAACTCCCAGTGTACAAGATTTAGAATATAAAAGATAACTTGAACAGCTTATTTTTGTTTTGAAGACAACTGGTATTTACCTAAGAGTATAATTAGTAAGTAATTCATTTAAGTATGAAAGATTAGGTATAAAAACATAATTCAGTTCCCTTAGAAGATTAAAAGAGAGCTTTATTAAAGGAAGATTTTACTATGTAATTGTGGATGTAATTATGGAAACGCAGTTTTCCTGTCTTGAAAAATGAGTAAGTTTCTCACAATTAAAAAACTTTGTGTGAGACCTTCTCAACTTAAAAAATTCAATCCAATGTTTGAGATATAATTAAAAAAAACCCCAACTGTCTAGGAGGCAAACATTCCTTGCTTTGCAATTTCAATGTATGCTATTTTCTGTCTGCAATACATTAAATATCAAATGTATTCATAGCAACACTAAAATAAAACAAGTGCCTTACTTGGACAACCTCCAGACCTTCTAACACATAATCTTTAGATACAAAAGGTTATGTTTCAAGCCAGGCATATGTTGACAAGGTTTACACACCAATTTCCAAATGCAAAGCACAATGAAAGAAATATTGGCTAGTTAGTTCTGTAGAATTTATTTTTTAGATATCAGAAAAATAAAAAAATAACCAACTTTTGAAACCATCTCTCTTTTAAGAGGTCATAGCTTTTGGACTATAGCCCTTTACAAGTTCATTATTCATTTTGATCTTTCAGGTCAGCAAATATTTTCAAAACAGGGCAGGATTTTCGATACAGAATTAGAAAGTTATTATTGCATCTCTAAAAATCAGTTAATATCTTCAAAGATGAACATCTAAATTTTGTAATTTTAAAATAAATATAGAAACTGACATATAGAGATGTAGTTCTCAGAGTGCTGAATATCCAAAATTTACTAGTTTAATGGGAGCACTTGCATAAGAAGGAAATGCTCTACAGAACTACAGTGTAATTAATTTTTAATAGTACTCTTCATGCACTGTGGCACAAAATGCTTTTCAAGAAAGGCAAACTTTTTCCCTTAGTCATAATCCAGCACAATTTTGGATTTAAAGAAATCAGAGTAAGTTTCATCCAAAATGTTTATGAATTCTTATAATGCTTCTTATACATGAAAGGACTCAGAAGAATAAGGATAATGAGGAAATTGTCTTGAATATGATGGGAACTCCATAGTAGTTTATGATAATTTTTCAGATTTTTTTCTGCTTTCTTACTTGGTGACTGAGATAAACTGTCATTCCCTTGTGAAGTCTGACTGTTGTTGGCTAGTAGTGTTGGTATGGTTTTATATGCTGGTATCAAGGTTCTCAGAAATTCGGTTTGTGTCAGAGCCCTGAGCGCGCCCCCAGCCCTGCCTGTCCCTGACCAGCCCCTCAGTGTTCCCCCCACCTGCCCATGGCCTGGGACCCCACATCAGTGCCCCAGTATCATCAGCACCTGAAACAGTATGGCCACAGTGAGGTCACAGCAGGGCTGATCTCCAGCTCCCCACAGCCTTGCCTAGCCCTGGGCTGTGCTGAGCCTGACCAACCCACAAGCCAATGTGCCAGCAAGGCTTTAGCTCATCCCCAATGCCTGGGGCCGGGGCAACCCTGGTGCCCCTGGCTGCCCTGCTCCTGTCTGGGGGATGAGATTGGCCCTGGCAACCAGGTTCTGTTCCATGGGGACCCCCCAAGGGGAGCCCCAGCAGTCCCAGCGCCCAGGAGGTACCCTGACAGTTTGCTGCTCTGCTTTAGTGACAAATCCCAGTAAATAAGTGTGTAAAGAAAATTGATGATAGCTGGCATGCAGTATGCAAAGCACACATGGTAGCAGATTTATACCTAAGTCTTATACATAAAGAAAATAAAATAGTAAAGAAAAATCTGTAAGGCTTCATTCAGTAGCTCTTCTAACCAGACACCAAGAGATTGTATTTGATCAAAATGTAATTTCTTGAATCACATCCAGGTAAGTTTTAAACAGATAAATGTGTTATAGCCTCAGTAAAACATTACTTCCTTTTACTTCATTGCAACTTAAATTGTTGCACATTAATAAATCTTTGCTGCTTTAAAGATATGCTTCATTTTGAAAGAATTAAATGATTTTCATGGAATGGCTCCTACACAGCTGCACACACAACATTTACTTCAAAATGCTTAGTTTCAGATAAAAATCTGAAGTGATCAAATTCTTTAGAGAACAACTTTCTTCCCAATTTTAACCAAAAATTCTTGGTGTGGAATCCTTCAGGTTTTGTTATGACCTGTTTTCTTTACCATTTTCTTAGGAAGTGAGGACATTTTAAAAGTTTAATCCTATAAAACCAAAGGAAAGATTTTAGAGATCAAGCTTTGATTGTTTAGCCTAGAGAAAAGGAAGCTGAGGGGAGACTTTATTGCTCTCTACAACTGACTGGAAGGATATTGTAGAGAAGTAGGGATTGGTCTCTTCCCCCAAGTCACAGGTGATAGGACAAGTGGAAATGGTCTCAAGTTGAGCCAGGGGAGGTTCAGATTGGATATTAGGAAAAATTTTTGCACTGAAAAGTTTATTAACTTTGGAATGGGCTGCCCAGGGAAGTGGTTAAGGCACCATACCTGGAGGTTTTCAAAAGATGGGTTGACACAGTGTTTAGAGACATAGTTTAGTGATGCGGGGTGGTTTTTGTATGGTTTTCTTTTGGTTTTTTATCACAGTTGGGTTGATGTTTGGACTAGATGATCTTAAAGGGCCCTTCCAACCTAGATGATTCTATGATTCTATGATTCTAAGGTTTAGGAAATAAATTATAAGACCCCAGTTCTGTACATCCCAGTGCCATCATTATGCCTGCATGAATTTGAGTCCAGTTATAAATTCTGTTCCTTCAAAATTTCAAATTTAAATAGTGCACAGCAAGGCTAGAAACTGTTTTTAGCATAATGACTTTAATTCTATGTATGGCTTAATAACACTTTGCCCTTTGACATCACATATTGCTATAGCCAAACTCATGACAGAGCATATTCAAGTGAAAGTTTTGGTGCTAACACATTTGTCTGAAGACAAGGTGTTCCCTTAGAATGCTAGAGTAATAAGGAACACAGGATGTTCCAGCCTGAAATAATCTCAGAATGAAGAAGTTTCTACAGGTCAACCAAAACATATATGCAGTCACACATGGCAATGACAATGACAGACATTCTTGTCCCATAAAAATTAACTTTCACTCAGTTGATATCAGAATAAATGAATGACAAGTTTTGAAACTGTCCACTGTAGGCTTAAGAGAAAATGGCAGAAAGCTTTTGAAACACATGGACATGGACATCACTATTCTCCTCCCTAACACTCCAACCAAAAGCTGTTATCTTTTATGTCTTCTACTGTCAGATCAGCACTTTTTCATGGTATTTCCTCTGGGAAGATGGCAGCTAACAACCACAGATAGGGGAATCAAAGATCTTTCCCATGTGCAGGATTTTCAGATTTCCAGCCTCTTTTGTTCTAATCAGTTCTTCAGATCAGATACAGACAAAAATATCCAAAATGTTGAGTCTTTCATGATCCGCTCTTTTCAGTAACACCGTTCTGCATGGAAACAATGCCTAAATCCTTTTACACACATATGTGTGCAAGTACAGTAAGATCACATGGATTTTCAGCAAGATGGCTGATCTACAACTTCCAGGGACAATTCTACCACTTTTCAGGGACTAATATGAAAAGCAGAAAAGAAAGGAAATTCTCTCATATTGAGCAATAGTTTTTGTTTGCCTAGTAAAAACCAAAAGCTATTGAACTGGAAATGTATAGATGCAGCAAGAGAACACTAGTAGTTAAAAGGATAACTTTTCTTCACGTTATACCGGTCTGAAGGAGGAAACCAGTTTGCATATTGTGACACAGAAATATAGAGAAATAATTTGTCCACTGGGTGGTGGCTTAGGAGTATCACATTGCAAGGCAGAGATAGCAGACCTTGATGAAGGATTTCCTTGGTTTGGGCTTGGGAGATTTTTTGGTTTTATTTTCCCCTTGGAGCACAACATCTCAGGCATCATCTACTTCTAATTATTTTTGTTTCTGTCAACAGGAGGCATGAGGAGACAAACTTAGATTGTTGCACAGTGTTACCATTCCCATTTTGCAACAGAAAGAAAAGTGACTAAACTGCACTTTATGATCTCTAGAGTCACTACCCAGACTGATGATTGGGAAGGAAGAAGTGGAGTTGCCCTTCCAAATTAAAGAAATTCAAGAACATACCCTTGGGTGCATCTTTGTTGCAGGGTCTTTCTGCTTTTGCAGCTCTATAGCCCAGAAGATGAGGAGTAGAGCGAACAGACATGCCTTTGTCTCCATGTTGTGGGAACATATTTGCCTAGAAGGGAAAGGTCACATTGTGCAACTGTCAATGCTCTTATGCTCTTGTGACCACTGCCATGTAGAAGCATGCCAAAGTTAATTTTACAATAGAGTACTATATTAGCTTTCTCTATCATGTGCTGCATGACATTGCCTTTACCATGACACAGATGTTGTGATATAAAGAAATTATCTAGGAAACTGGGTTCCATTAGCTTGGTGATTACTTAGCTAAAAGGATAAACAAGTTTCCATTTGATGAACACATCAGCAGATTAATTTTGTCATATTCCAATACCAATAGCTATTCACAATCAGGGGAACCGCTGCCTTAAATTTAAGAGCATCACTAAAAGCATCTAATAAAGAAAAGTCAATTTTGAAGTGTGGAGGAACTTCATTTTGGTCTCTGTTGTAAATTCATATGGTACTACCCTTAGAAAGGTTCTGATAGAGCAGCATTCCATCAGAGAGAACAAGAGGAGGACAAGAGGAGCCATGCCCCTTCTGAAGATGCAGAGGGTGGTCTATAGGAAATAGGTAATTACTGAAAAAATTATCTGCAGCTTCAACATTTTTTTAATCACCAAGAATTGCTAGAAGCACCCTTTTACCACTCTTCTTGCAGGATTGTCTAGCAACTGTGGGAGAGTATTTTTTAAAATGTCCCCTGGACAATACTGACCAGTTACTCTCTTTTACACTTGAAAATATTGTATGTGCTGTAGCTTTTCATAATTAATATATTAGAAAGTTTTCTGCAAATGTCTTTTATTTTGTCAAATTTGTGGGAAATTTAACTGTAGTTCTAACAGTAAATACTTTATTTCCCCAAATAAAATAAAAGTGATTGTAATAAATGATTTGATTAATTCTGTTTGTGAAGTGGCAAAGCTGAGAAAGATTTTTTTAATTATTTGTATCACTAGGGTCTTAGTATCATTTTTAGAGTCATAAAATATTTTGTCAGGGTACAGAATTGCAAGATCAATCTCAACACAAAATGTGTAGTGCCTTTCGTACCCCGTGAGAGATGTTCCAATCCTTACCTCTAGACAGATTTGTCATGGGAAGACATGTTCTTCTTAGAAGTGTCTGAAGATGTTACTATGCCACCATATGGGTACCTGTTTGTTGATTTAACATTTATTAACAGAGACTGTTAGGCTAAGAACAGGACTTTTTTCCTGCAAAAACAGCTTTCCATTTACATCTTTAATAAAACAGCGCTCTGCAATAAAAACAGATGAATTGATCCAACATCCTTGCGTTGCTATTGAGGCAGGAACAGGAGTATGATGTTGCAGTGTCTGAACAGCTCCTGTCCCTCCTGGAGCTGTTGATCTCTTCTTCCCCAGACTGAGGAAAGCTATGCTTTGAACTGTTTTTGATGACCTGATAAAAGACATTTTTGAATTGCCTTGAATATCTTGAAAGAGAACATCCTCTTAATGTCTCGCCAGATACGTGTGCTGAAAAGCTGTCACAAATTCACTAAAAACCTGGACAGTAAGAGGTTGTCTTTGAGGATGAAGCCTGAGGTCTGTTGCTCCAAGGGAAAAATAAAACCAAAAAATCCCCCAAACCCAACCCTTTCCTGTGCAATTTGCAAAGCCTAATGGGAGCAGATTGACTACAATACCCATATTTTCATTGTTTCAGTAAAACAAATTACTGAGATGCAATTTGTATTGTACCACATGGTTTTAATTTGTGTTTTTATTCTGATTACTCATCATTCTATTAATGAATTTGCATCACTAGGAAATGATTTTGGAAAGATGCTGTGCATTTGTCATTCCCAGGAGTGTGATCCTATCCCTATGGGATCCTAGGCAACAACTAGGATGCATGCCTCTCTCTTTGCCTCTGCTATAACATGTGAGGTCCATGTTCATAGTGATAGACATATAGAAACGTCTTCATATTTAGAATAATATGCATTAACCTGCATATTTGCTGGGGAGAACATAGGTGCATTGAGAAGTAATTTATGGAGACCGCATACAGACGGTTTGAGCCTCACATTCAACCTTTCTCTCTTCCTCATTTTTATGTCAGTGATGTTAAAAACAATGCTATACAGTTGATGGTATAATATAAATACAGCTCTTAATTAACAGAATTCTGATAATTAATAAATTGCAGTTTCTGCCCTGGAGTCTTTTGCTATTAATCATGATTTGTTTGGGAATACAAGCAAAACATAATTAATGATTCTAAGCAGACTGTGATTATGAAATTAAATGTAATCTTTTATTTTCCTTTATCCTATTAACATAGTGTCCCATGCAGAAGCCCATAGTTTTCTACTTATGCCTACTGAACCTACTGTTTGGTTTGGGTATGAAATGGCAGGTTTCTGCATCATACCAGGAAACAGAATTGATGGACAGGCAGTGCCATAATAATCTCATCCTCTCATTGCAAAGATTCATCGTGCTTTTCTTTGGGAAAGGGACCTTGTTCCTGGACCTTGTTCAGAGTCATGACAAAAAGATACAGGTCTGCTCAGAATACAGTTCGGAATACCAGGGGTAAAACACAAGACACAGGATTTAAGTCCTTTATGCCATTACCTCCCTTTTCATGTTGTGATATTTTGCACAGAAGATAGTCTAAAATGTGTTATTGCCAAACAAAAAAGTATCAAAAGCTGCCCAGGAAAGTCCAAATAAATTTCAAAGTGTTTGTGTCTACAAAAACTGCCATGAATTATGCAGTTGACCTTCCTGTATTTAGGGAAACTGCAGGGGCCAGCACAGCCTGCTTAAAAAAAATGAGACTCATCTGGACAAAACCACCTTCCCCATCATGTTATCTCTCCTTCTGGATCAGGTAGAAAGGTTAGTCCCACATTTAATAGTCACAGGATGTGAATTTAGAAGCCTCCATGCTCCCATAAATCAGGATTTTAACTTGAAGTAAAAATCTGTAACAAATTCATTGTTGTGGAACTGATGATTTCTCAAATGCTGTTGTCCAGAAGGGTTTAAATTCAACTGTCAGAACTTTGATTTGAATTTATTACCTTACTGGGCAAACAGTGCTAGGCCTGAACTGAGAAAAATCTATAAAGAGTAAATGTAACTACATAAAGGAGAAAACATAAACTTGACTGCATACAGAACACATCTACTTACAAAGGCAACCTAATGTTGAAATAAAACAAATCATTAAGTAATAGGTGGTTGTAAAGCTGGACTTTTCTGCGAAAAACAGTCTCTCCATAAACTTTATGGAGACACATTACTGTGCTGAAATATTAATAAAAAAACCCGCAAACTGGATTTTTAAGGCATTCTTATATAGTAAGTAAATTAAGGAAGATATCTGAAGGATAGTATAAGATGCTTCACTCCATGCAAGAGTGTGCTACAATGTCCAGTCACAGACTACCTGATTATAACATATAAGCAGTAATATATGACAGTCAGTCAAACTACAGGGAAGTAACCTATGATGAATAGATACTGTGGAGAAAAAGATTCCTTCTTTACTGTTGGTCTCTGAATTGATGTATCCACATATTTCTACTCAGTGCTTCTAGGAAGGTAAAGTGTTGATGAGGTGGGTGCTGTAGTCTTTTGACTCATCACTTCCTTGAACGATTGACACACAGAAGAGCAGAAGCTTGCGAAATGCACGCACATTATTTTAAATTGGAAAAAAAAGTAGAATCTTATAATCATATGTTGTTGGAAGGGACCTCTAGAGATCATCTAGTCCAGCCCCCCCGCCAGAGCAGGTCTACCAAGAGCACGTTACACAGGAACTTGTTCAGGTGGGCTTTCGATGTTTGGATGTCTCCAAAGAAGGAGACTCCACCACCTCTCTGGGCAGCCTGTTCCAGTGCTCTACCACTCTCTCAGTAAAGAAGTTCCTCCTCATGTTTAGGTGGAACTTCTTATACTCAAGTTTGTGCCCATTTCCTCTTGTCCTGTCATTGTGCACCACTGAAAAAAGACCAGCCCCGGCCTCTTGAAACCCTCCCTTTAAGTATTTGGATGCATTAATTAGATCTCCCCTAAGTCTTCTCAAGACTAAAAAGACCCAACGCCCTCAGCCTTTCCTCATAGGAAAGATACTCCAGGCCCTTAATCATCTTTGTGGCCCTTTGCTGTACCCTACCCAGCAGTTCACTGGGGAACCCAGGAACTGGGGAGCCCAGAACTGGACACAGTACTCCAAATGGGGCCTCACAAGGGCAGATTAGAGGGGCATGATGACCTCCCTTGACCTGCTGGCCATGCTCTTCTTGATGCAACCCAGG